>JAGFPH010003676.1:0-20387 GCA_018207615.1 Philaenus spumarius
TTACCATTATAGATAAAGTAATGAGACTTGGTATATCAATAATAGGCTAGCCATAAATGTCTACTCTTTTAAGTTATTATCACTTTTTTATCCCTTTAGGGGGACAGCCCACGAGGAGTCAGACAAAATTCTTAAATAGCAGCATAGGTCGAGTTTGGTATCAAATTAAAGGTCTTAGTTAGTAGAACACATTGCCGCAAACCGGACTTCGAAAGGTAAACTCTAACCAAAATGGCGGCCCTAAACGTGTTGAAATAAATTGACATAAAGTTGCTAATATCTCGAAAAGGAAGAATTTTTAGAAAAAATTTCGGGAGACAAAAAATGTTTATTTCAAAGTGCTTAACCTAAACAAACTGCTCACAAATCAATTTCGTAAATCTTATTTCTTTTTTAATTTTCTAAGATGATGGAGTAAAAATAAAATTTACGAAATCGATTTGGAAGTAATTTTTTAGGTCAAGCACTTTGAAATAAACATTTTTTGTCTCTTGAAATTTTTTCTAAAAATTCTTCCTTTTCGAGATATTAGCAACTTTATGTCAATTTATTTCAACACGTTTAGGGCCGCCATTTTGGTTAGAGTTTACCTTTCGAAGTCCGGTTTGCGGCAATGTGTTCTACTAACTAAGACCTTTAATTTGATACCAAACTCGACCTATGCTGCTATTTAAGAATTTTGTCTGGCTCCTTGTGGGCCGTCCCCCTTAAGGGATAACAAAGTGATAATAACTTAAAAGAGTAGACATTTATGGCTCTTATTGATATACCAAGTCTCATTACTTTATCTATAATGGTAAAAAATATATTACACCGTTCCGGGACTTTTCAATCACACTGTATATATATATATATATATGAATTTTAATGACACCCCAAAACGTGTTCTGGGGACCATGATCGGTGCTCATTTGCTACTCCCGACCTTGGGTCTTACCATAAGGGCCACTGCAATAGCTCATTTTTCCTATGGAAATTCGCTAATAACACGAAATTGAAATAAACCGGCACACTGTTCTTCAACGTCCTCTCTCTTGGTCCTACGCCCCAAAAGTCCAGTGCTAAGCTGCGCAAGGCATTGTGGGTTTCTTCATTGAGCACCCAATCAAGTCGCCGTTCACATCGAGGCGCATTCCGAGACTCGCTCAGCGATCCGACTCTAATCCCGAAGCTGATAATAAGCGGGTCTCAGACTCTGCAACCCGCATCGGCAGTTCCAGACCGAAACTTTCTTCGTAGATCTAAGATGGAGGGTTTAAATTTTTTTAAATCAAATAATAAAAAAAGTATTAAAATTAATTACAAAATCCGAAATCGTGAAGGTTTCCGTTGGCCGGCATGTTGAGAAAATTATTGATGTTGTCAGGAAAACTACCAAGATATTCGAAATATACAATCCTTTAAAATGAAAGGTTAGGCTACACATTTTTCTATCTTGTGTTCGAAGCCGTTCCGATCCTTCTTCGACAGAAGACAGTAAGTAAACACTTTACGTAATTTTGCATGACAATAAATTATATTCGTCGATTCTTAAACGATTTACAGTTGAATATTATACCCTCGGACGACAAATTCAAAGCCGTGCTCTGTTATTTCATACCTTTCTTCGAGTAATATCCATTTGTACTTCTTTCTGAAGGCAAAATTAACCGAACAAAAGAAACAAAAGGAAATAAATGTTGCTTCACGGGTCGGGCAACGGATGTAAGAGGAATGAAAGAAAACCTTTGGGAAATAAGTGACAGGACTGAGCCCTGGAAAACAATATGGAGATGGAAACAGATGCGTCTTAAACTGAAGAGAATGGAACCCATTACTTAGTCATAGTGTTTATTCGTAGCCTTCCCGTCGAACATTTTATATATATACACTCTGTGCTGAAATGAATATGTATTTGTTTAGTTCAAGATTGACCAAGTGAATTCACTAAAATGTACAAGCTGAACTTATTGTAATTATTAGAGAATTTCCATAGAAAAGATGTGCTATTGCCATCTGGCGAGACCTAAGGTCGAGAGTAGTAAATGAGCACCGATCATAGTCAACAGAACACGTTTTGGGGTATCATTAAAATTTGCATGTACAGAGTGTTCATAAAGAAACTTTAACCCTCTTTTTAGCGAATTTATATAGGAAAAATGAGCTATTGCAGTGACCCTTATGGTACGACCCAAAGTCGGGAGTAGCAAATGAGCACCGATCATGGGTGTCATATTTATGTATATATAAATTTTGGGGTGTCATTAAAAATCATATATGTATGTCTTCGCACTCTAGCGGCCGCATTTTAAGTCCGATTTGGTTCAAATTTGGTACACATGTTGGTTGTCTACGTCGCTCAGACGAGTTCATTAGCCAGAAATCCAACAACCGGAAGCACGTTTTTGACCGTTTTTTTGCACATTCTGTTTTTTTACGCGACCTTATAGCTCGCTTCGTTCTCCCAAAATCGATCAAAACGTAAAATACCATAAAAGTACCCGGTTCAAAGCCATGTGGTGGACTTTCCCGTGGGGTTGGCGTGCGAAGCACGCAATGCATTGTGTATTGAAAACACTCTGAATATGCGGAATGCAATGCTTTGTGTGTTGTAAATACTCCCAATATGCGGAATGGCGTTCGAAGCACACAATGCCTTGTGTATTAAAAGTATTCCCACTGTACGTAATGGCGTGCGAAGCACGCAATGCACTGTATATTGAAGATATTTCCAATATGCGGAATGGCGTGCGGAGCACACAATGCTTTTTGTATTGAAGATACTCCCAATATGCGGAATGGCGTGAGAGCATTTTGCAGCTATTCAGCACCGTCGTGAATAGACCTATTTCCCAAATTGTTGGTTGAAACCCTAAAACACAGGCTTATAAACTGAATTTTAGAAATTTGCTCAACTCACGTCAGCAGTTCAGCTGCGTGGTCGAATTATTTCATTTCCGCGTTTTGGTCGTCCAAACGTATATACAACGTTTTCTTGAAATTTGTTAAAATCCTAAGGTTCTAACTAACGATACAAAAACTTAGAGTAGTAAGGGAACTTTTTCTGTAGTTTCACTTTCCATTGAACTAAAAAAAATTTAATTGCTTTTAATTTTTCGTCTACTAAAATTGTACTTCAAAAGTTGGTGGAATAAATATACTATGAAACTTCAACACACGGATGAATACTGTTATGATTAAGATACAAATGAAATTGTATGATCTACAAAAAGACTAATTATTACATCAAGCTGAAAATAAACATGAACGTCTTGCCATTGGCTGATTTCACACTTAACAACGTGACACCGACACCGGTACATCAACAGTACCGATATCGGCAGACTTCTTTTAGACCAGTCATTAGTCAAAATTATCAGCAAACCGATTGCGTTTTGACTTGAGAATAGTTTGTAAGAAAATACCACCTTTGGAAACAATGTTTTTTATTGTGGAATTATTGAAAATTGTACGTTTTTTGGTTTTCGCTAATATTTTGTAAACCATTGGATGAAACGCTATAATTTCACTGGAAAAGTTGTACTAAATTAAAAAATCTATAAAAAGAGATGTTGTAAGTCATGATTTGTACATTTTTGACTACATTAGTAAATAAACGTTACCAGAAACTGGCACATACTTTCTCACAAACAAATTTAAATTATTAACACGTTCACTGCTAAGGACGCACATGCGAGCTTGACACTGAACACTATGAGAAGTGGCCGACGTACAGTGCATGGCACACCAACCCCCGTATTGAAAGTATTTTCAATCCACAATGCATTGCGTGCTTCGCACGCCAACCCGCATATTGGGAATATTATCAATACACAGTGCATTTGGTGCTTCGCACGCCAATCCCCGTTGTATAGGTGCACTAAAAAAGGTTTTGAAAAACTTTGAAAAACAACCCCTTTATGGCCAAAAAACCCCAAAACTCAGTTATTATTATTAGCTAAACGAGAATTTTTAGAAAGATGCTGTTTTTTGCATGTGGTAGGGTATATTAAAGGATACAAATGAGCCAAATTTTATCAAAATCGTTAGAGCCGTTTTTTTATAAAAAAATAATAACTGATTTTTTGGGGGTGACATGTCTGGTGCAAATTTGTTCGAAATCGATCGAATAGTTTTTGCTCTAGTTTTGTATACATACAGACAGACATTTTGTAAAAACCACGTTTTTAGACTCAGGAGGTCCCAAAACGGATATTTCCACAAAAACTCAAAATCCATTTTTTTGCGATCACTATACTTTCTCTATACTATAGTATAGTGAGAAAGTAAAACGAAAGTGGATACAAGTAATATTCTAGTCGTGCTCGAGCGCTTTACCAATGTAATATAGGCCAACCTGTTCAAGCATAACAATTTTTGTGCTTTTACTAGAACGGTATTGCACGCCCTTAAGGCTCGGTGGGAGTGAAATAATAATACTGTACTTCTGAATTGACCGCAGCCCTCCACGTGGCAGAGCTCTATTATTAGCTTTGGGTTTTAGTAGCGCTTTATTCTTCCGCTTGCAAATATAGGGCAGTTCCATAAAGGCAGGTCACCCGAAAGCCAATATTAAGTTGCAACAGCATTATTTGCCTGACACATTGAAAAATCTATGCATTTTATTAAACACAGCTCTCTCACACAACAAGCGGATATTTTTTTCTGGTATTCCTCCGCGACGAAGTTAATGTGATAACCACTATAGTGCAGAGTAAACACTCTGACTAGATAAATAGATAAAATATAGTCATGTTTAACCTAATTTATTTTCTGTTTATTTTCTATTTGTTTCATATTCTCTTTTTGCCCCAAATAACAGAATACACTTTTTAAGAAGAAACTCAATTTTGGTTATTTATTTGCAATATAAATATCAAACTGTAGCAATTAAATCGCATGTTTTCCCCTTTATAAAAAAAACACACACAAAGAGGTCATTTCAGTTACAAAGGGATACAACACTACTATTTACATTAAGTCGCGTTTACACCAAATGTTGACAACAAAACAAAGTGGAAAACAAGTTGACAACATAGTAATTTGCTTCACCTACACAAACACACGTGCTACGGGCTTGGCCTTGACTACAATTGGAGTGACGACGCGACTGGCTGACGCGCGTAGGCGGAGTGGGGAAACTTGTCAACTTCTTGTCAACATGAAGTTTTTTAGCGTGCGTGAACAAGTTGACAACATTTTGTTGCCAACTATATTTGATTCTTACAGACAACCGACGGGAAACAAAATGTTTGTGGTCAACAAGTAGACAACGTCCAAAAGTTGTCAACATTTTCTTAAAATTGGCAACAAGTTGCCTCAAAATGTTGACAACTCCGGTGTAAACGCGGCTTTACTTCTGAGCAGATGACATTATACAAGACAGCCGCTTCAGTATAGCCGCACTGTATCTATCTAGTCCCTGTATCGAGCAGGAACATAAATTCGGCGCGGACATGTTTCCACAATAAAGCAGATTTTTTCGCCATAAATAATACAACTTTTTTGAAGTCACTGTTACTAGAAAGCTACTTAAATGTTGAACGTGGTGATATTTTTACATTTTTGATATTTTGCATCATTGAAAAAGAAAAAATAAAAAACTTTGATTTTGAGCTAAGTCAAAGATCAAATTTAGTTTAAAAAAAATTTAAAATAAACGGTACCAGAAAACTGCCGCATACTTTCTCCCAGTTGAAACTTTATACCTTCCCAAGAGTAGCATAGGAGGTGGTTATTTAAAATAATTGCAAAAGTAGGAAAATGTTACCATGGAACATATTAGATGCATGTAACACACATCCATATTATTATATTATTATTTAAATTATTCTATCGATTTCGAACAAATTTGCACCAAACATGTCAATTAGGCCTGCATAGATGCAAGAAAAAGGGTTTTAAACAATTTTGAAAACAACCCCCTTTTTGGCCAAAAACCCCAAAAATCAGTTATTATTATTATTACCTAAACGAAAATATTTAAAAAGAATTAAAAAAAAAGAATTTTTGCATATGGTAGGGTACATTAAGGGCTACAAATAAGCAAAATTTTATCAAAATCGTTAGAACCGTTTTTGAGAAAGTTTGATTTTTCTCGTTTTTTGACCATTTTTAGGGGGTAAAACCCCTTAAAAATTTAAAAATCGAAAAATTAAAAAAAAACACCTGGAGATATTCCAGAACTACACCTACATACCAAATTTCATCAAAATCGGACCGTTGGTATGGTCTCCAGCTCTGTACACATCCTTACAGACTCACAGACACACGGACAGACTTCACCAAAAAGACACTTTTTTTGGGTTCAGGGAGAACCAAAACAAATAATTCCACTAAAAATATTTTTGGGTTCAGGAAGCACCAACACAGATAAATTCACTAAACATTTTTTGGGGGTTCAGAGAGCACCAAAGCAGATAATTCCACTAACAATTCAAATTCGAACATTTGGACGAAAACAATACTTTCTCCATATACTACGTATAGGGTGGAGAAAGTAAAACTAAAAACAGAACCACATTCGGACTGCCCCAACCTTTAAAATGAGATATTAAGAATAATTGTCCGATCGTTATTACTCGAGTAATTCTGTTACGGTGTTTAACATTTCTTTCATGGCCGTTAAAATCCAAAATGGCAGTTATGTCTGCCGAGCCTAAAGTTAGTTTTCATGGCCGCCATTATCGTGCCAATAGCGGGTCCGTGTCGTGTTTATAAGTGTGAAATCGGCCATTGCGGTAACGAAATAAGTTGAGTTTGTGTAAGGGGCTTTTAATAACCAATAGAAACTTTACGGAAATAAGTAATTTAGTTAATTTGGTTACTTTAATTCAGGTAAAAATAAACTTCTTCCCGATGTGATATAAGCACTCGTACACTGGATTTAGCGAACAATAAATCAGTCTTTCTCTGTAAATAAATGTATATTAAATTTGTTGCGAGATATTTCTGTATTTCAAGAACTCTAATAAGGCCAGAATAACGCTGCATTGTCATTGACCCGGTTCTACGTCACAAGGCTCGTTCACAATGGCATTTTCAACTTGTAAACACAAAACCAAGGCAGACTCGTATAACAAACAGGCTGGGGAAGTTTTAAATTTTGACTCGTACTACAAGGATCGAAATAATGCCGTTTATTAAAGTGTTCTACCATGAAACCATCACACATTTTATATTACCTTTTCCCCCAAAAATGCATTTATCATAGTTTTCCTGTTATGATACCACTTTTACTTTCTCACTATATTATAGTAGGCTATAGAAAAAGTATAGTGATCGCAAAAAAAATCTATGTTGAGATTTTTGGGTAAATATCCGTTTTGGGACCCCCTGAGTCCAAAAAAGTGTTTTTTACAAAATGTCTGTCTGTATGTATACAAAGCTATATTATAGAGAGAAAACTATTCGATTGATTTCGAAAAAACTCACAGAACATGTCAATTAGGTTTGGGTAGATGCACGAAAATTTTTGAAAAACAACCCCATTTTGGCAAAAAAAGTTTTTAATTTTTTATAAAAAAACGGCTCTAACGATTTTGATAAAATTTTGCTTATTTTGTAGCCTTTATTGTACCCTACCATATGCAAAAAACCGCATCTTTATAAAAATTCTCGTTTAGCTAATAATAATAATAATAACTAATTTTTGGGGTTTTTTGGCCAAAAATGAGGTTCTTTTTCAAAAATGTCCAAATTTTTTTTCGTGCACCTCTACAGGCCTAATAGTCGTGTTTTGTGCAAATTTGTTCGAAATTGATCGAATAATATTCTCTTTAGCTAATAAAATAATATTTATTAGTTAATCTCCTACTTTAATATCACCTCTCCTACCCCACCTACAATTATGAAGTCACAGTGAATCTGTTTAATAATTTTAATATGTTTGTGAGAAAGTATGTGCCAGTTCCTGGTACCGTTTATTTCAAATAATTTTAGGTGCAATAATCTGGAAAATTTTGATGGGTTTTAGCACTATTTTCGGAAATGTATCAAACAAGATATGTCATGATATCCCTTAAAATTATTTTATTAAGATATCTATACGCATACATATAACATGTGAAGCTGATGCGGATAACCAGCTTAGCAACACAATTTTGAATAGGCCTAGTTTAATAATTCATTTTACCTGCCCAAACGGCAATATAGTCACATTAGTATTAGCGAATTTCCACAGGAAATATGAGCTATTGCCGTGACACTTATGGTAAGACCTAAGGTTTCTGAGTAGTAAATGAGCACCAATCATGGTCCCCAGAACACGTTTTGGGGTGTTATTAGAAATTTTATATATATGTTTTTGCACATTTTAAGTTCGATTTGGTCAAAACTTGGTACAAACGTTGGTTGTCTATATCGCTCAGCCGAGCCAAAAAATCCAATAACTTTCCAGTTATTGAGCACGTTTTTTGACCGGACGTGCTCAAAAAGTTTATTTTTCGTTCTAGAATTAAACGTTTTTGGGTATCATCTATAAAAATAAATTTAGGATAATATTCTGCACATTTAAATCAGTATACAAATAAAATGTAAATAAATGTCAATTTTAAAATTCGTCTTGCACATTATGTTGTAACTAACGGCGCTGTGTATGCAAACACCAAACAGACAGTGTGTATCAACATTGCATAAACGCGCCTGAAATCATCGGGACAAAATCGTAGTTGAACACCATACGGTACAATCCGTTAAGGCCCACGTACACTTCAAACATTTTGCGCAAACCTTGGTCCATACACTATGCAACGGTTTGCGCAAACATTCAAAATAACTTTCAGTTTATTTAGTGAAATTGTCGGTAGAGGATGTCAGCCACGGAAGCTGCTTGAGCCGCAATTATTATTAAAACAAACGTATTACAAAAACTATTACAGTATTTCTTTTCAAAAATTATTACAAAAATGTATTTAAAAAACTATTAGAAAAATCATTACAACAAATTATTTAAACACTGATTACAAATATTTATTAGAAATACTGATAAGTACAAAAATGTAGTTACTAAGTTATTATGAAAACGTATTAGAAAAACTATTATAGAAATAATTATACAATTTTAGAAACATATAAGTAAATATAGATTTATGTGAAACATGGATTGTTTTAAGTACGCTACAAATCATTATAAACTCCTATAAAAGCGAGTAAGTGTACGTACGTGAGTAACTATATAATGTATCAGCTGATTTCACCCATCATCTGTAAAACAAGCGCAGATTACTTTGAGGTTATGTCTTGTGAAGTTGACTTTTTACTTTCTCCCCCTATACCATAGTATATGGAGAAAGTATTGTATTCGTCAAAATTTTCGAGTTTGAGTTTTTGGTGGAAATATCCGTTTTGGGTCCCCCTGAACCTAAAAAAGTGGTTTTCGGAGTGATGTCTGTGTGTGTGTGTCTGTGGGGATGTCTGAGGGTGTGTGTCTGTGTGGATGTTATCAGACCTAGAGCGTAAACCAGTCGTCCGATTTGGATTAAATTTGGTATAGAGGTACTATTTCACGGTATCTCCAGGCGTTTTTTCATTTTGTGGATATTTTATTTTTAAGGGTAATTTTCCCATAAAAACCCTTACAATAAGGAAAATTAACTTTTCTCAAAAACGGCTCTAACGATTTTGATTAAAATTTTATAGTTTATTAGGGTCCTAAACTACTATGAACTATAAAATTTTAATCAAAATCGTTCTAGCCGTTTTTGAGAAAAGTTGGGTTTTCCGTTATTTTATGGATTTTTATGGAAAAATTACTCTTAAAAATAAAAAATTAAGTTCCTTTAATGAGGGAGAAAGTATGTGTCAGTTTCCTGATACCGTTTATTTAAATAAGAGTTGTTTAACTAATGTAAGCTATAATACGTTATAAGATTTGCTTTAAGGTTATATAATGAATATAAATACAACCATTATACAAATTTAAAGAAGAAATACCAATTCGTTTAACTTTGGAAACATTTATACATCTTGGTATAACATACAAACATATTATATTATTAATTTATTCATTATAATGTTAATAACTTCTAAATCATTTGAAATATGAATATGAAATAAAAAGCAATTTTAATGAAAGGCAATATTTTTACTTTTATATAATAACGTATATAATTACAACATTTTAATAAAAAGGCCTAAAGCTTTATAATTCTTACAATTGTACACATTTACCTAGTTAAAAATCACCGTCAGCATAGTTAGGTAGGCCTAGAGAAAGTTTGTTGTTTTAAAATAGTATTTTTACAAATGATATATTTCTCATGTGTATCTAATTAATCCGAATGTGATTTTTTACGGGGACTTACTAGTAGTGTAATAAATAGAAATAGAAATTAACTAAACTAAAACAAAAATTATTATTATTATACAAGTTGAAAAGGGGGTGTATGTTAAAACCACCATTTTATTAATCTGCTATATGTATGTTGAACAGGTAAACATATTCCACGAAATTTAATGAAACTCAGAATTCATAATTCTGAGTTTGGACTTTTTTCTACATATTTGACAGTTCCTTTCTTTCAATTTAATGAGCGAAATTCACGATACCATTGTTATAAATTAGTTGTTAAAATGAAATAATTATGTGAGTGTTTGTTTCACAGTATTTACTGGAGGAAGATTATGCAATACAAATCAAATGTATATAAATTTTCAACACCCAGTTAAGAGTTAAAATGAATGAATCGACTCCTATAAAAGCGAGTGTACGTACGAGCGTACGTGGAGTAATATTTAAAGAAGAAATAAATATTCGTTTAAGTTAATAATATAACAGCTGATTTCACTCATCTTCTGTAATACGCAAACAAAACCTAGCGTAGATTAGGGGTTATCTTTACAACTTCAATCAATAATATAGCCTTATAGCCTTATTAATAACTTCTAAGTCATTTGATCTATCAATATGAAACAAAAGGCTATTAAAATATAATATTTTTATATTTCTTTAAATATATATAATAATATGCATAAACACAAAATCTTAACAGATATTCTTACAGTTTTATACTCCTTATAATTGTACACATTTACCGAGTTAAAAATCCCCGACTGCATAGTTAGGCAGGCTTAAATAAAGTGTGTTGTTTAAATATTATTTTGTATAAATGATGTATTTCTGATGTGTATCTAATTAATCCGCATGTATTTTTCACGGGGATTTACTAGTATAATGGTAAAGTCATGATATATCAATTAACATAAAACGATTTATCTAGCATTCCAATATAATAATTTGTCTTACATTTTAATTTAACAGAAGATTTCTTCTTAAATACATGTTTCTATAACACATATTTAATTATGTTTGTATTTAATGCAGCAATAAGTCTTTTTTTAGCAATTTTTTAATGTCCGTTTTGTTTTCTATTATCACATAATATATTATTTCACAAGGCCATTTTTTTTGTCGGTACGCCATAACTTCCTTAATACATCATCAAATTACATGAATGAGGCATCATTTTAAAGCTTGCCTTAACCGTTACAAAGGAAAAATATACAAAATACAATTATTATTAAAAAAAAATAAAAATAAATAAAGAATCCGAAAGTAACAGTGATGTAAGATCAAGTAAGTTGTAGGGATATTTTCCTGGCGTTGGCAACACTGATGATAACAATATCATCCCTGCTGGAGAGCTGCCGTTACGCCACTACATTGCTATTTTTAATTAAGTGTAAGCGTGGTTATAAACAGCATTGTGGATGCACCTATTTGTTGTTGTTTACCTTCTGCAAGTTGTTTAAAAATATATAATAATAATAACAAAATTATTTCTCTTTAACATGGATTTAAATTAATAAAACACTGTTAGTAAGTTAGAATGCGAATGCTTCGCACGGGTCAGCTAGTAACTTTGAATTGTAGATAAGTATTATTTTGCTACGCACTTGATCATGTGGAATAGACATTATTTCTAATTATAATAATGAAATAGAAGCAATTGTACCAATAACCAATTTTGTTCCCTGCTTGGTTGAAAATGATTTTTGTAACTTTTCATATTGTTAAGAGAATTTCCTTTCATCAGCATCTATGATTGAATTTCAGATAGTTTTAGTTTAAGCCCAAGGTATAAGGTCCATTTACACAGTTCTGTGTTATGTCAGTGCCGTACAGTAAAAAATAATTCTGCGGATTTGAATTTAGAGGATTCAGTGTTGTCTGCGTTGCTTCAGTATCACGTCCGTGCTTTTTAAATTACTTCCCAACGATAATTTTAGAATTTCAAGTACACGATTTTTTGATTTGGAACAACTCATCGAATGTGCCAGCAAATATCAGATTTTATACGTTCTTTCTAGTCATGAATGTATGAATATTTAATTTAAAATGAAATCTGAAGCAAAATAGGAGAGGAAATGAAAAACGATATCAAATATGATGCCTGGAAATGAGGAATTATCTGTCATTTAACCATCTAAATGATTGTTTTTGAGGTTAAAAACCTTTAGAAATAGTATATATTTTGTGTGCAATTATTTTTATTTATTTTATTCTTGAAAATATAAGTATTAAATTAGGATTAAAAACATAGAACTATATTTTAAAGTATCACTAAGTAACTTATTTCAATTTTAATAGAACTACAAAAGTTTGAACTTCTGTTAATCTATACTAATATTATAAAGAGGTAAAATTTGTTTGTTTGTAGGGGATAATCTCTGGAACTACTGAACCGATTGAAAAAATAGATTTACTAATAGAAAGCTACACTATCCCTGAGTAACATAGGCTTTGATTCATTTCGATAAAAACAATTTTTATTTCAATATTTGTAAATCGAGTCGGAAAAAATTCTTAGGTTAGGCCTAGACTGATGAACCTATACATGTATTTACATTTATTACCATAGCAACGAATTTAATAAAATAACACATAAAACCGCTGTTTGCTCTAACATTTCCATTAACAGCTAATTTCAAACTTTGAAGCAATTATTTATTACCTCCCTAGGTCTGTGTATAATTGTAGTTAATTTGAATATTTGTGAGCGTAATTATCATGATGGGAATGTATGATACAAGTGTGATAAATGAGTCTAAGTATGAAAGCTTATGTGTTTGGAGTATAAGAATATGTGTGGGCTTAGTTCTCGTATGTGTCAATGTATTCTTGAGTATAATATCCATTATTATGGCGTGTATGAACAATGTGTGAGTAGAGAGTTATGTTGGTATAAAATACTTGTGTGTTGATTCGACTATAATTTATGTATGCACGAAGTTCCTGGGTTGCATGTGGTTGTAATGTATTGGATGTATTAAGTTGGTGTGAATATAATGTGGGAATGAGTCTGATGTACATGTTAATACAGTATATGGATGTATGTGAGTGTATGAATGTATATTCATATATGCTAGTATTATTATTTTCTCTTGGCTTTCTATCTCGGTAACTACTACACTGCCACCACATTAATAATATAAATGAGTTTATGTAGACAGCCAACTCATTACCTACACACAGGCGTAAGCCCATGTAGGGATTCTTTTGTATTGTTAGACTGTAAGACAATGTAGTGGGAAAATCCTAAGAATAAATAATTTTCATTTCATTTGTATTTATAACTTTTAGGTTAGATTTTTATTAAAGTGTAGACGTGAGCCTTGCCGGTTATTTTAACCTTTATTATAACTACTGTTGTAAAATAAACGAAAAAATTTGATTTGAACATTTAACATTATTTACCATTTTAGCTTTGGGGTTATTATTAAACCTACATCTTTATTATAAAGAAAACATAACATAATAATGTGTATAGAAGGTTGCAACGGGGTTGGCGAGCGGAGCTCGCGGGGGTTTCCCCTAGTATTAAATATAAGCATACTGAGACTGAAGTGCCACGGCACTGATTCGTCACGGACCTGTGTAAATGGACCTATAAGAGAGGGTGAGTCGCGAGTAACAAAATGTTATTTGGCCGGTAAAAGATGTAAAATATTTGATCAATGTAATAGTTATAACATTGAAAATCTGTCTAATAATGCCAATTTGCAAAACATTCTTAAAGGTCACTATGTTGTACACAACTTTAATAAAATATTTTAAAATAAGATGACCACGCAGCTGAACAGCTGTTGTGAGTTGAGCGAATTTCCTATATTAAGTTTATACTAGGAGAGACCCCTGCGTGCTCCGCACGCCAACCCCCTGTTTGAAACCCGGTGTGTAGTCAGCAAGGGTCAGGTCTAAACTTTAATAAAAACTTAACCTACAATTTAGAAATACTAATAAGTGATTTATAATTTGAAATAAACTGTTAATGAAAATATTAGAGACTACAGCTGATTACTCATCAACAAAAAACATTATTTATTTATTTTGGTTCAGTCTAGGAATAACTTAAAATATATAGATAGTTGTTGCCCGTCGATACATTCGTGGTGAGTGGTGCGTAACATGTATAAAATGTACTTTTTAAAATATTATTTCCTTCCAATTATTTTTCTTGTTGCAAAGTTAAAGAAGAAAAAATGGGTTCGACAATCAGTGAATTTAACTAATATTTTATACACATAATCTTTTTTTTTGGGATATCAATACAGATAGGAAAGAAAGGAGAAAAAACCATTACCTTGCATAAATAATACAGTTGCCAACTACCATGAAAAATATTGCAATTTAAAACTGTAGGCCTATTTGTAAAATGTTGTATTTATGTTTGCCTTAATATATATCAAGATAAAGATACAAATGTTATCTTTTAATTGGTTTTTATTTCATATTGATTTTCAAATGATTTAGAACTTATTATTAATATTATAATAAAGTAATTAATACTGGAATATATGTATATGTGATACGAAGATGTACGTATGTTTCCGAAGTTATACGAATGGGTATCTTCCATAAATTTGTATAAATGAATAAATTCATTGTTGATAAAATGTTGTATTTATATTCACTTTATACCCTACCTATTATAGCCTACCTTAATTTTATAACCCATATTTAAAAAAAATCAACTTCAGAATAATTACATTATTGATGAATTGTTATAGTTAACATAACCCCAAAATATAATCTACGCTAGGTTTTACACAGATGGTGTAACTCAGCTGTTATATTATATGAGCGTTTGCTCTTCTTCTGTTGTTAGACAAAATACCTTGTTTCTTTACAATCAGCTGTAAAATAAAATCATTGCTAAGGTTTGGAAATGTTGATTTTTGTAATTTAAGAAATTAAGATGACGCAAAAGTAAATAAAACCTGTTAATATAGAAAAGTTTTGCTTTATCCTACTAATATTATAAATGTGAAAGTTTGTATGTTTGTTTGTTTGTCTGACAATCACGCAAAAAGTACTGGATGGATTTGAATGAAATTTGGCACACATATAGATCATGACCTGGGATGAGACATAGGCTATAAATCATTTTGATTTAAGGGTTGAAACAACCCCTAAAACAATAAATATTTATTATTATACATCCATTAAGACTGGAAAGATGGAATTTGGTATATTTATTTCTTACAAGGTACATATCAAATGTAAACTATATTTGCATTTTACACTGTGCTGCTAAGGGGTGAAATTGTAATAACAACCCCTGAAACAATACAAATTAAGTATAATACTTCCCATAAAGCTAGAGAGCTGGAAATTGGTACATTCATTTCTTAAAAGATATATATAAAAAGTAAACCATATTTGTATTTTTCAGTGTGCTGCTAAGGGGTGAAAATGTAACAACAACCCCTAAAACAATACGAAATAATTATTATACTTCCCATAAAGCTAGAGAACTGGAAATTGGTAAATTATTTCTTACAATACATTTATACAATGTGAACTATATTTCCTTTTATTCACGTGCTTCTTAGGGGTGAAAATCAGATAAAAACCCCTACAACAATACAAATTAATTATTATACTTCCCATAAAGCTAGAGAGCTGGAAATTGGTACATTAATTTCTTACAAGATATATATAAAAGTAAATCATATTTGTATTTTTCAGTGTGCTGCTAAGGAGTGAAAATGTATTTTAAATGCACAAGTATTTACAGGCATTCTTAACCAGTTCAAAACTATATAATATATAAAAAACCAAATACCACTCACTGACTGACTGACTCACTCATCACGATTTCTCAAAAACTACCGAACGGGTTGCAATAAAATTTATTATGTAGCTTCCTCTAGGACCCTAGGTGTTCGCTAAGGAAGGTTTTGCAAAAATTTGAAATTTTAGGGGGTTTTGGGGGGGGGGGGGGTTAAAGTTACTAGAAAAAAAAACAGCAAACGGATTGGAATGAAATTTGGTATGCAGCTTCCTCTAGAGCCCTAGGTGCTCCCTAAGAAAGGTTTCCAACAAATTCTAAATTTTAGGGTGGTTTGGAGGGTCTAAGTTAGTAAAAATCCCAATAAGAAACACATAGTGTACTATATTTATTGATATGTTTTGTTGCTAATATACATTTAACTTTGATTTGTCTATCTGTGCAAAGCCGCATCGGGGTGAAAATGTAATAACAACCCTTAAAACAATAAACATTAATTACTATGCCGCGAAACTTTGGACCGTGTGCGAAGCCACGGGTACAACAGCTAGTTTGGTATAAACTGAACGTAAAATGGTCCAGTAAAAGTCTCAGACTGTCCTAAGGATTGAAAAAGTTTACTTTTTCCCCCATGTTAAATCTCCATAAAAAAAAGTATATTTTTCATTTTAGACCCATTTAACGTAAATATTTTCAAAATACAAATAAAACCTGCTAATATAGGACCGAAAACCTTTGTTTTGGTAAAACCCGCAAGTAAATCGGCCTAGTAGAAGTCTCAGACGAACTGTCCAAAATGTTTTTCCTTACGGCTTTAAATATATAGATGTACAGTATTAGGGTCTCAATCAACTATTTTGGAAATTGATCTACTCACGAAGGCGCCGAATAGCTTCACTTTAAAGCTTGGACTCTCGCGCTTTCGTTCCACTCGCACCTTGCGGCCTCGGGTTACGAACTGCTTCGCTTCGCTTACAGTGTACAAACTCGACACTGCGGATTTGAACCGGGTACTTTTATGGTATTTCATGTTTTCATCGACTTTGGAGGGACCAGACGGGCTATACGGTCGTGTAAAAGAAGAAAATGTACAGAATAATCGCCTAACCCCAAACAGGTTTCATTCTCGTGGACAAAATCTAAAAAAATTTTACTTCTGGTTAAAACGTGCTTTCGGTTGTTGGATATTTTGGCTAACGAACTCGTCCGAGCGCGCCACTTAGACAACACAAGTGTGTACCAAATTTGGATAAAATCGGGCTTAAAATGCGGCCGGTAGAGTGCGAACACATGTATATAATTTTTAACGACACCCTAAAACGTGTTCTGGGAACCACTCCCAAACTCAGGTCTCACCATTAGGGTCACTGCAATAGCTCAATTATCCTACGGAAATTCGCCAAAGAGCAGCGATACTCGATCAACTGAGAACGTAGGTTTTGAACGTAAAGGAAACCTGTAAATGTCAGAATGAACTGTTGCTAACTAAACGTACGAAGAACACAGGCCTTGTACCGTTAAAAGCTGTCCAAAGCAGAAACATAAACTGAGGTTAACGGCGCAGAACACTGTTGTGTCTCGTTTAAATTGACTGCAACGGTATAGGCTGGAGGCTCACACGCTTCTAGACCAGTCATTGAGGCAACAAAATATTTAACAGCTAACCGACTGTGTTACGACTTGAGGAACAGATTGTAGATGCAAATACCATCTCGGAAAGAATAATTATATCCATGCAGAATTTTTTAATCAACAAAACCCGTAAACAATTGTAATGTCTGTGGATCTTTACTTATATTTTGTAAATCATTTGATGACATGCGATACAGTACTTTCAATGGAAAGTTGTAGTACATTTGAAAACCGTTAAAACGAGACTTTGTAAGTCTTCGTCAATGCATTTTTTGATGAGAAAAATATTTTAATAAACGGTACCAGGAACTGGCACATACTTTCTCACAAACATATTTATATTATTAAACGTCACGGTGACTTGTAGGGTGGGGTAGGAGAGGTGATTTTGTATTAAAGTTGTTTTCCCATAAAAATCCATAAAATAACGGAAAAACCAACTTTTCTCAAAAACGGCTTTAACGATTTTGATTAAAATTTTACAGTTTATAGTACTATAGATTCCTAATAAACTATAAAATTTTAATCAAAATCGTTAGAGCCGTTTTTGAGAAAAATTTGTTTTTTCTTTATTTTAGGGGTTTTTTGGGGAAAATCAACCTTAAAAATAAAAAATTCACAAAAAGAAAAAAAACGCCTGGAGATACCGTGGATTAGTACCTCCATACGAAATTTCATGAAAATCGGACGACTGGTTTAGGCTCTAGGTTTGATAACATCCGAGCCTAAACCAGTCGTACGATTTTAATGAAATTTAGTATGGAGGTACTAATCCACGGTATCTCCAGGCGTTTTTTTCATTTTTGTGAATTTTTAATTTTTAAGGGTAATTTTCCCATAAAAACCCTTAAAAAAAAGCAAAAACCAACTTTTCTCAAAAACGGCTCGTACGATTTTGATTAAAATTTTATAGTTTATAGTACTTTAGTGCTTTTTTGTGATAAGCTAGCAAACAGAAAAGAAAAGCTAAGGAGAGTTTCAACCGACAAAGCTGGCCAAAACTTAAGTAAGAGTATTGAACTTGCAAATAATAACAAACTGAGAGTAAGGTTGAATGAAGCAATTAATATTAATGATGCCCATGCAATTGATGTTACCGTATGTACCATCGACAATGTTGGACCAAATATGTAAACAATTTCTGAAGATACTGCAGATTGTAGGAGAACACTTCATGGAACTTCATAACTGTGTATCAGGCTATGGAAGATTCTGATATATTTGTACCATTATCATTAGTTTCACCAAATGAGTGTCGATTACTGTATTAAAAAATTCACTGTAATTGCAGGTTTACTTTTGTTACAAGGAATGTTCATAAAACAATGATTGTATTGTTTTAATTACTTGACCGAGACAATTGTTTAAACAATGAAATACAAAATATTTTTACTTAAATAACTGCTAATAATTTAGATAAATTTACAGCATAAAGCTTCTCAGTGTTGAAGCCTGTCACACAGAGAGTTTTCAGTTACCTTTAGGTAAAACTGGGATAAAAAAACTTACAACAGGAAAAATCTTATATGAGTTACTCGATAATAGAGTACAAATAGTGTCCATGGGTGGACGAAAATACCCATAATTTGGTTAATTTCTACCTGATTTTAAAAGAATAAACTGCATTGGATGTTTCATGACATTAAAAAAAAAAATGATTCCTAAGCCGTACATTTTTTATAAAGTTTGTAGTTTTTTGTTGTTGTAATATTTAGTTGAAAATGTAAATGACCTCCATAATGGCTTAAAAATGTTTGTCAACATACGTCCTAGTAAAGGTAACATTCATCAACAATTTGGTTTAAATTTATCTATCAGGATTCCTAATATTAATGTTTAAGTAAAAATTCCGTGCAGGCACACGGTAACAGAACTAAATATACCCATGGTTATAATATGACTAGTAAGACCCCGTGAAAAATCACAGGCAGATTAATTAGCCTACATATCAGAAATACATCACTTAAAAAAGTACTATTTAAAAACAACAAACTTTATCTAGGCCTACCTAAATTATTATAAAACTGTAGGCCTATTTGTTTAAAAAAATAATTTTATATACGTTATTATACAGGGTGGTCCATATGTATGGGAACACCTCAATAAATTGGAAACTGTTATAGATGTAATACTGAAACTTTCAGGATAAGTTATCGGTCAAATACTCTACCTTTTGACAGATAACTGAATTTCAACCCCTTCTCAGGGGGTGGCCAAGGGGTTGTAACTCAAATAGTTTAAATGGGAACACCCATTGTGTGATACATCAACTTAAAGGTCTCTTTAAAACGAGAAAAACTGCATAAATAAAAATTTTCTACGACCCTTGTATCCAAAATGGCGGCTGATTAAAATTTTGGTTTCCAAGGGGTTGTAACTCAAATAGTTTAAATTTAATGGGAACACCCATTGTGTGATACAACATCTTAAAGGTCTCTTTCAAACTATAAAAATGGCATAAATAAAAAAATTTCTATATTTGTATCCAAAATGGCGGCTGATTGAAATTTTGGTTTTCAAATAAAAAATGCTGTAAGAATAATTTATTCTCTTAAATTTGCAATTAGTATCTAATAAACAAATTACTAAATAAATAACAGAGTTTTTTTCAATGTATTTTGGTATTTGTTCAATAAAATTTTGATCAAACATGTATACCAATTATTTCTTTGAAAACCAACATTTCAATCAGCCGCCATTTTGGATACAAGAATCGTAGAAAATTTTTATTTATGCAGTTTTTCTCGTTTTAAAGAGACCTTT
>JAGFPH010003676.1:39715-61282 GCA_018207615.1 Philaenus spumarius
TGGTAACTACATTAGTTAAAATATTGGTTTATTTCTAAACTTTGATAGTAAATAAACAAGATGAAAAGATGGAACCCTTTGTCGAGACTTCGGCTTGTGTTTTTTTCTTTGCAAAAAACTATCAAAATCGGGTTTTAGGTAAAAAAAACCATAAAACATACCCCACACTGTATTTTTAAAATGTTGACCCAAAAACATTTGCCCTATACGCTACGACTCTTTAACTGTAAACAATCGGTTTCCCCCTATCCAAAAACGTATAAAACGATATCCCACACTGTATTTTAAAAATATTGACCCCAAAAATGTGACCCACTACAACTCTTTAACTGTCAAAATTGGTTTACTTATACCTCAAAACATAAAAACATATACTCCACACTGTATTTTCCAAATACTGACTCCAACAACGTGACCCCGACGAATAACGGCTTTCAAACTGTCGAAATCAGGTTTCCCGTACCCAAAAACATATAAAACGATACCCTACACTGTATTTTAAAAAATTTAACCCAAAAACGTTTACCCGATTCGCTACGACTCTTTAACTGTCAAAATTTGTTTACTCATACCCCAAAAACATATAAAACGATACACCACACTATATTTTCAAAGTCTTACCCAATATTATCAAAATTTCGACCCAAAAACCTGATCTCGACGAGCTACGACTCACGCTAGAAAACTCAAAAGCTTTTCAACTCTCCGCAATAAAATACGAAGATTTTAGCACCACCAGGAGTTTTCTTCGACGTCTGTGAGTGCATATATCGTGTTAACAGACAGACACACAAACATTACAGCATGATTTTAATGCGAGCCTAAATAATACCGTACTTATTTGGAGAAATAAATATAACTATGTTCGTCTTCTAATTAATAATGTGAATGTGTAACGTGTATATTTTTACATTGTGTTAACTGTATTTATTAAAACGAGGACGCCGAACGGCTGAGTTGTACCGCGGATTGGGAATTATGTTAACCCCTAGTTATAATTAAAAGAAATTGTTACTCCATTAATATTAATTTTACAAACAAAAGTATTAAAGAACGAAAGCAAGTGTTATAAGACAATTTTAAATTCAATGACTTTTTATTCCAACAATACAATATTATTTCGCGACACAAAATTTACTCAAATAATGTTTCAGTCAAAGTAATGTCAGAGTTTAGTTTATTGAAGAGATTAAGGTCTTCAAAAGGTTCATTTTAAATAATAGCAGGTCCTCATAAGGTCTCTAAAGTACGATGACTTATACCATGGGTGAAAATATTTATAATTCATTCATGAATTAGACCTATTGGGGACCCGACCAGGTACCCGTAATACCGCAGAAACTCGAGTCCCCAAAAGGTCTTATACATGTATATATATATACATATATATATATATATATATATATATATATATATATATATATATACGCGCGAGTAAGCCATTTTTAAATTTCAGCTGTGACTTATTATCTCAAGTAAAACTATGGCTTCATTTTATTAAAAACCCCAAGCAAAGGTTTGTCTGTATAAGTCGCTAATTTAATTATGTATTCAAGATAATTTTGTTAATCCTCGCTAATTAAACTCCCTTAGATGTCGCATTGATGGAGTGCAAATTGGATAAAAGTACTTTTAGTGTTGATCTAATGTTTTAAAATAAATTGAAATTTTTTAAGTGAAACGTTTAGACTAAAATAGAAAAAAGATTTTAAACACTGCTAATATTGTATCGAGAGGTTTCACAATTCAATTGCTATTATCGAAGCGAGCATAGTTGGAGCCCCCTAGTGTTTGTATATTGTACTTACGTCAAGCAGTCTATGGTGTTGATAGATATATTGTACCATTACAGCTGTTTCGGTATCACCATGCCATCATCAGATGACAAAACACGCTTACACGCAAATATACAACGCATAAAAATACATGAACAAAAAGTTGATACTAACACATCAAACTTAGCAGCTGAACCACTGACGTTAGTCTAGCGAATTTCCAAAATTAATTTAATATGTTTTAGGGTTTCAACCAACGATTTGGGAAAGTGGGTATACTCACGAACGCGATGAATGAAGGTTTCCTCCACGGCCTTGCGGTAATAGAATTTGTTTGTACCTAAGCCTCCAGCTTTGACTCACGCGCCCTTCTTCCCACTCGCAGCGGAAAAACTCGCATTTCGAGTTTCTACCTCGACCTTGCGGCCTCTGGTTCCACTAAAATAATTAAAACGTACAATATTATAAAAGTAACCTGTTCAAACAAATCCACGTGGGAGATTTTACCGTGTTTTTGACCTGATCTTCTGATCTGAGGCCAACGCCCAAGTTTGTAAGCTGCGAGCGAAGCGAATCAGTCCATAACCCGAGGCTTAAAGGTCGAGCAAAGCGAGGCTTTCCGCTGAGAGTGGAACGAAGGACGAGAGAGTCAAAGCTAGAGGCTTAGGTACAAACAAATTCTACTAATGTATTTCGTACACCCAGGCAGCTATTCATCGCCTTCATAAGTAGATCAATTTCCCAAATAGTTGGTTGAAACCCTAAAACCTGTAAACTTGATTTTGGAAATTCGCTCAACTCACGTCAGCAGTTCAGCTGCGAGGTCGAATTATTTCTAATCTCTTTTAGACCTACTATCTCATTGCACATTCACAATTTTAGGAATTCTAGTAGACTAATACAACTTACACGGTGACACTTAACGCCTACTAACTGTCTCCGAACTAGCCACAGTCTACACAATGGCAGTGCAGTAATTCAATTCATGAAATCCTTACACACCATTACACCTCGCCGCAACCAAGCCTAAGCGTCAAGACATCCAATCATCTAGCACCAATTTACTATTGACTCAATTGCCCTTATAATAAACCATCGTTCTGTAAACGCTTTTAGAATACCTACAATTTAATGTTAAATAATGTTTTTAAAGTAACGTCAACTTATCTTCGGTCTGATAAGACAAAATCGCTTTAAAAGCTTTGAAAATACCTTTTTACACTAAATGTGACGATTATAAATAATTAAAAAAGTAGTCTTGAGGTTAAACAAAATTATTTTATTGAGTAGGTCAATTTTCAATATATTAAGTCGAACAATTGAAAAATATGTTTTTTATGAACTTAAAAGTAGTAATAAAAGCGAATAAATCTTTTAAAATACGTTTTATAGTAAACTGGCTGGCCCGACCCGGCTTTGCACGGATAGACAAATTAAAGTTAAATGTATATTAATAAAAAATATATTATATCAATAAATATATTACACTATGTATTTCTTATGAGGATTTTTAGTAACTTTGACGCCCCCAAACCTCCCCTAAAATTTCGATTTTTTTTTTTTAACTCTTTCTTAGAGAGCACCTAGGGGCCTAGAGGAAGCTACATAATAAATTTCATTCCAATCCGTTCGGTGTTTCTTTTTAGTAACTTTGATCCCCCCAAACCCCCCTAAAATTTCGAATTTTTTAAAACCCTTTCTTACCGAGCATCTATTGCCTTAGAGGAAGCTACATACCAAATTTTATTCCAATCTGTTCGGTAATTTTGGAGAAATCGTGATTTAGTAATTTTTACCCCCCCCCCCCCCCCCCCCCCCTAAAATTTCCAATTTTTTAAAACCCTTTCTTAGTAAGCACATATGGCGCTAGAGGAAGCTACATACCAAATTTCATTCCAATCCGTTTGGTAGTTTTGAAGAAATCGTGATTTAGTAACTTTGATCCCCCACCCCCCCCCCCCCCTAAAATTTCTAAGTTTTTCTAACCCTTTCTTAGTAAGCACCTATGGCTCTATAGGAAGCTACATACCAAATTTCTGGAACCCTTTCATAGTGCGCATCTAGAGCCTATAAAGAGTATTAGTGCCAAATTTCATGTTTGTAGGCCTCGTGGTTTTGGAGAAACTGTGATGAGTCAATGGTATTTGGCTTTATAAGTATAGATATGTCAATAAAATTGTATTTATACTTATTCAAACATTTATTTTAACAATAAAATTTTGTGAAATAATGGTAAATAACCATGGTAGTAGTTTACAAAGTTGCCATTTCTTAACACAAAATAAAACAATAAAACAAAAACAAGATTACTACATTATATACATAAATAATGAATGTTTACACAAATAAATATTATGTTATGTTAATTGTGTGAATTTAGCAAAATATTTATTAAAGGTGGTTGCTTTTTACTTTAGATGATATTAAATTACTTCCACTTCTTTATATTTAATTTCGTAATTCTTGAAAAATTTAATATCATTTTCCATGGTAACTGTCACATCACAGGTGTTTTTTTTTCTTTTTTTGCACAGGAGGACTTTTAATATATTTTCCGGTAGGTAAATGCAACATACATACAAAATATCATACTTGTACCATAGTAAACTCAGTAGGAGTTTAGTACGATAGTTTGGTAGCGAAATGCATGCAAGGCATGAGCAGTGTAACATTTAAAAATTCACATAAAATATAAATAATGAAAAGAGATAAGTTATGATATTGGTATGGAACTGTTCAGGAAATACCAATCTTTAAATTAAAACAAAAATTTGTTCGTTAAAAATGTCTTTATAACTGCTCTTAACGGTAATTAGTGGTCAACATTGTTTGCCAAATATTACATTTTATGGTTAAACGGTTAATGTTATTTAAAATTGGTTTTTGGTCGCCATTTTCCAAGATGGTGGTCGTAGTACAAGTTGTTTTTGCGAGGACTTTTAGTCCTTGTTTTAGCTATTAGTACAGTAGCTAAATACAACATACATACCAAATCCCTAACTTATAAAAGTTTTTATTTAGGTAATTTGTCTAACGTGACTGGACTATATGCCTCTTGTAACAATTTACTTTATCTCAATACAGATTGAGTATTATCAGAAAAACTACGCCAAATCAAAAATTGATTATATCGTGACAGTTCACGTGGAAAAGGTGGCAATTTTCCGTCGACTATGGAAGAGGAAGTACTCATGCTTTGTATGGAGACTCGTAGTCAAATTTCGTGACACCGATTTATATTTTCGCTGGTGGCAAACATAGAAGTCAGATTACAAGCCTTGTTGCAAAAATTCTGTAATCATTTTTTATAATATATTTTCCTCTTTACATACAAGCGGCTTTGTCCCGACTGAACGACTGACATAGAACCAACGTGGAGCAAAAACTGCTTAAGATACAAAATACGAAAAGTTAAAGGTATATTCTTATCAGGTCACAGACGAAGGAATTTTCACAGACTAAGAAAGGATTTTTCTAATTTTGTCTTTCTCACTACACTATAGTATAGAGAAAGTATGGTGATCGCAAAAAAATCAATATTGAGATTTTTGTGGAAATATCCGTTTTGGGACCCCCTGAGTCCAAAAAAGTGGTTTTTACAAAATGTCTGTCTGTATGTCTGTATGTATGTCTGTATTTCTGTATGTATACAAAGCTAGAGCGGAAACTATTCGACCGATTTCAAACAAATTTGCACCAGACATGTCAAGTAGGATTGTGTAGATGCACGAAAAACAGTTTAGATTTTTTTTTAAACAACCCAGTTATTATTTTTTTATAAAAAAACGGCTCTAACGATTTTGATAAAAAATTTGGCTTATTTTTAACCTTTAATGCACCCTACCATATGCAATAAACCGCATCGTTTTAAATATTCTCGTTTAGCTTTGAATTATAATAATAATTGATTTTTGGGAGGTTTTTGGCCATAAATGGGGTTGTTTTTCAAAACTTTTAAAAACTTTTTTCGTGCATCTATACAGGCCTAATGTTTGTTTGGCGCAAATTTGTTCGAAATCGATCGAATAGATTTCTCTTTAGGTAATAATAATAATATTTATTAGTTACTCTTCTACTTTAATGTACTATCCCCTCTCCTTCTTACAATACAATTATGAAGTAACAGTTGGGGTTATATACGGGGGGTTGGCGTGCGAAGCACGCAATGCACTATGTATCAAAAATACCCCCAACACGGGAGTTGGCGTGCGAAGCACGCAATGCATTGCGTATTGAAAACACTCCCAATACGGGGGTTGGCGTGCGAAGCACGCAATGCACTCTTTATTGAAAACATTCCCAATACGGGGGTTAGCGTGCGAAGCACGCAATGCATTGCCCGATGATAGTTTAAATATGTTTGTGAGAAAGTACGTGCCAGTTTCTGGTATCGTTTATTTATTTTAAAGCGTAAAAATAGTGAAAATTCCGGGGTACACTCCCAGCCCAATATAACAGATGTAACAGTTTGTTTACACTCATTACCAAAGCAACCCTACGGTATAACAACATTTGATTGAAATGTTGATTATTTAAATATCAATGGTGAAAATACAACGCATGCCGCAATTCGAATTATTGAGTGTTGGTCGTGTCTATTTTGATCTCTGTCTTACATTAGGTATGTAAAGGTCACCGCCGGGATTGGTGAGCGCAGCGAGCAGGGGTGGAGCCCCTAGTATGGATAGACAGTCGGTGCAAGTGTTTCTTGAAATTATATTTACCAGTTCTGATTTATTAAGTACTAGTGGACCCGCAATGCTTTCCTATTGCTTGATTTAATTTAAAGGGTAGTTATTCCATTTCATTACATTGACTTAAGTAATCGAATTGCAAAATTGTTTTATGCCACTTAAGAATATAGTATACAAAATTAGATTTATAGTTTGTAAACCTTTATAGATAATACAGTACACCTTTTGTTTGCTTTTACCTAATATAAAAAAACTGATAGTTGTGAAGAATTGTAAAAAACCTGATTCTAAATAGGTTGCAAATAAACGTGTTTTGGTTCATTGTAGGCCTAACCTAAAATCATATTAAGTTGTTGATCGAACACAGCTGTTTTATATGTATATTATGTAACTATTATGTATATTATGTTGAATTAAAATATAGTAGCCTAAGCTTTTTTAGTTGATTTTTTTTTGCTCAATATTTTTTTGTTGGTCAATATAACCTAAAAAAGCTGTTGGTTTTGAAGAAATACGAACAGCTGTTTTTATGAGCTATGGTCTTGAGTCCATACAAAAGAGGCTGTTTAGGTTTTCCAAATTATAAACTTTTTCGGAAATTTTTCTTTATATAAAAACCTAGTTTGGGCTATATTACGAACGTTTTAAAACAAAAAATTGCCAAATTGGTCCAGCCGTTCTCAAGTGATGCGCTTACAAAGGAACAGCAATTCATTTTTATTATATAGATATTACAACAGCTTTATTTTTCCATTTAAAACCTAGTCTAGGTTGAATGCACTAGATGTCGCCTTTAGGATAAACATGTTTAAAGTCTGCTGACTCAAAGTTTCATCCACGGAAAAATGACACACCGAACATATTCTCGAAATTCGATTTCTGTTCCACCTTCGTTTGAAATAGGAAATTCGATCTTCCTTCAGTGGGATGGTTACGAATAAAGTATCAATCTAGATTGGAATGCGATTGCTTTTATCCAATAGCCGTTTCATTTTCTTTCGTTAACTTACGCTTTGTTTGTGTGCGCATTTTGATACACATTGTTTGACCCGACTTTATAAACGGAATAACCTGTGTACAATTTTATTAACCCGTCGTAAACTTAATATAATCGTGGCTTGAATACATCTGTGGCGGGAAGTAGTGCAGTAGGTAATATCTCCCAAGTATTGTCGCACGCCTCCTGCGCCCGAATTGAAAAATTCCAGTAATACAAAAGTAAAATTCTTTTCATAGTTTTAGCCGCAGTACTTTTGGTATTTGAGGGAAATGGGATTTTGTGCAAAATTTTCGGAAACTACAAAACTTATCAAAATCATAAAATCCAATTATTAATTTCTTTGAATCCTACTTCCTCTTCCTGGGCTATTACTGTAATTTTTTTTATCTATTTACTAACCTGCAAATGCACCTATTATTTCCCAAACGTCCACGCATGCTGAACACTTGACTGACTCAAATCATTCGACCAAAGATGTAAACAATTACATGGAGATTCTAAGGAAATGCGCCAAAGGAAAACAAATGAACACACTGGAACAGTTCCACATTTACAGAGCCATAAAAACACAATCACATAACGTGCTTAAGGGTCTGCTGTAGTGGCGGCCATCTTGGATTTGTATCCCATAAGAGCAATGTTAAATTTCAAACCATTTATTTCGTTTACTTTTTATCATAAAATTGTTTGCAAGGTCTCATTTTAAACACAGTCACAATACGCATACGTCTTGCAATTTCGATTTTTTTAAATGCTTTTGATTTGTTATGCAATTGACATTTTGTAAGTACAAAGTTTGAATTTTTTTCCTAACACAATAAAAAATTAATAATGAAAAATAATTCGCAAGCCGGATCCGAAATTTTATAAAGAATATTCAGTTTTTTTTTTCAACACTCAATTACAAAATGGTTTGAAATGAGGCAATGTCAAAGCGTTCAGCTGCAAGAAATTGCACTGTTTAGATAGGGATACAGTGAGAAGCGGTTGCGTTTCCGGTTGCTTTCTCGTTTACTGGAGCAGACTGATCAGCTGCAGTTGAAATCCAACGCTATATTCGAAATTATATTAAATTTAAATACACCGGCAAGTTGTGCAACCAACCAACCGTACAGTTGGAATCCAGATTATGTAATAAAGCATCCAGATTAAACATCAATTTGATATTTGAATTAATATTGTTTTACACGTTTCAAAGTTGTATTGTGTCCGTGTGTGTGATGCGTGAAAAAGTTTTTAATAATGTGTACTTTTCGTTATTATATGTTGACAAGTAAACAATATTCTTACGCTTAGATTGTGAATAATGAATAACTACAAACATTTTTGTAATGATCTGACTATGGTGGTTTAGTTTCACCGAAACCGATTATCAAAAGATAAATAAGGATTGCTAAGACGGAGAGAAAATAAAAGGTAATTAGTGTAGACTTTTTTCGTGATCCATTTCTTAACACAATGCAGAAAACCCCATGTTGATCGGAGATGTATTTCAAAATTCAGTTATTCCGTTTGAATTTGGTTTAATTTCCCTGGTCTACTTTAAGGGATCCGTTTTTCCTTTCAAGATGTGTAACTCTAATTCCATATAAATAGTTCGTTCACGCAGCTGAACCGCTGACGTGAATTGGGCGAATTTTCAATATTAAGTTTATATGTTTAAGGGATTCAACCAACTATTTGGGAGATTGGTCTACTCACGAAGAAGCTGAATAGTGGCCTGCGTGTACGAAATATATTAGTAGAATTATATGAATAGTAGCCCCGGCTCACGCGTTGCTTCGTTCCGCTCTCAGTGGATAACCCGGCCGTCGGCCTTGGATCAGAAGGTGCTACGTGGATTTGAACAGGGTACTCTTATGATATTTTACATTTCGATCGATTAACACTTTAACAGCCAGCCCCTATGAGTGAAAATATACCTCCAGGCCAAAGAGTTTTAGTGTGCATTTTTGGTGGGTTAAAATCAGATACACATGGCCTCTAGCGTCTGTAACATACATATTCCATACATTGTGGATCGTGTGTACCTGTTAGGATACACACATGAATAACTTATACTTCATATTACATTTTTGACTGTAACTGTAGATGAACTCGATCAATAAACACTAAATTTAGTTAGTTAAACACTAAATAACTATGTATCACAAACCTAACCTATTCGTTTTCGCATAGGCCTATATGGCATGTATTGTTAACTGTTGTAAACACACATTCAGGGCTGCCAACGTAAAGACCAAATTAACACTGCTGTTCTGTGGAGCCAGATGAGTTGAAAACAGCATTGTATCTCTTTGGAAACGTGATCCTATTTAATATGTACAAGTTTAAAAGTGAATTATATCAAAGCCCACTCAAGAATACCGCTGAGGGATGGGCATGTGTACATCGAGACCTTGAACGCTCCAATCGCCGTAGTGCGACGTTGTCACGTTCTTCCCGCGCTTCTAACTGACTGCGGCTGACTCAACGCATTTATAATTTTTTAAACTGTGCGATCAAGCCTCGAGCGGTAAATACCAAAAGTGTTCGAGGCTAGCAGATATGGCAACGCTGCGCGCCCATCCTATTGGCCGCCTCGCAACGGTATTCTTTAGTGGGCTTTGATATAGACCGTGTGCCGATCGGATACATGTGGCCTCCAGAGCAAATCAGCTGTGTATCTAATTGGATACACACACGGCAGTTAAAGTGTTAAGGCGAACCCGACTGGCTATAAGGTCTTGTAAAAGAAACAAAATATGCAGAATAATATTGTAGATCGAATCCCCCAAAAAAGGTTCATTCCAGTGCAAAAATCACAAAAATCGTTACTTCCTGTTTTGGCATTTTTTTGGCTAACCGACTCATACAAGCGACTTGTTAAAACCAAAGTGGGTACCAAATTTTGACCAAATCGGACGTAAGAGTGCGAACACAATATCACATTTTTAACGACACCCCAAAACGTGTTCTGGGATCTATAATCGATGCCCACTGACTACTCCCGACCTTAGATCTCACCATAAGAGTCACTGCAATAGCTCATCTTGCCTATGGAAATTCGCTAGTAACAGGAATAATTTTAATGACATTATTATAATTACCTTATGGCGATTTTGTCAAACAATTCTTGGTTGATGTGGTTAGTAGGGCATATCTTTCCACTTACATGACGCGTTTCGACTCTTTAATCAGTCATTATCAAATGCACACACGAATACACTCACAAACACTTAAACAACACAATTACAACACATTTTAAAAACTTTTCAACATAAACACGGTCGACATATATTATCGGTGACCGTTCTCGAATGTCTTCGATCGTCAACTGAGGTATAATAATTATAATATTAATATTAACAATCCAGTAAGGCTACAACATTGATGAATTTAATGGTATGTTTACAACTTTTAGTTTAGGTGTGTTATTGGTATTATAACTGTTACAGTAGGGATGATAATACTTTTGTTCCAATCATAAAACATCTTTTCTTTTTTGTCCTATCTATTCAACAATTTTCAAAATATCGTCAATGTCGTCTCTTTGTATCAGCGACTTTTTGAGATTTTTAAAGAAATACAACGATTTTGAAAGGTTATTTTAAATTACTTGGTAACAAATTGAAAACTTTTAGTACAGGAAATTGAAAACATTAACAATATTAAACATTAAACTTACATTATATTAAATAAATAAATCTATATATATAAAAGCGAAATACCACTCACTCACTCACTCACTCACTCATCACGATTTCTCAAAAACTACCTAACGGATTGGAATGAAATTTGGTATGCAGCTTCCTCTAGGGCCATAGGTGCTCACTAAGAAAGGGTATGCTAAATTTCGAAATTTTAGGAGGGGTTTGGAGGGATCAAAGTTACTAAAATCATAATTTCAGATCTTTTATTATTATGACAATAGTGCTTTTATTATTTAAGATCTATGTATATAAAAGCCAAATACCACTCACTGACTGAACACTTAAAAAGAATACAATTACGTTAAAAATACTTAAAATACCTACCACCACGGTCAACGCCGTACGGGTCAGCTAGTTTAATTATTAAAAAAACCTATATTATTGTTAAAAACTGTGTAAATAAACAACTGTAAATATGTTACGAAGGCTTTAAACCGTTCTGAAAATAAAACAGTTATACCCAGCTGACAGAGGGCGATTGTATCTAACAGGTACAGAACAGAACAGTTGGGGATCTGTTTATTAACCTAATACCGCGTCAATGAAGAGCTAACGGCTTTAACCCCAAACTCTATGATTAGAGTGAGTTTAAATGGACCATTACCACATACATGTGTGTCGGGCGTATTAAATGCTGAAAACCACACTCGTCCGACGAACATTCCCGCTGAAACTGAATTGCCTTATGCCGCGCGCTACAACTGTACTATATGTACGTACGTAAAAATAATGCAACTGTTTTACTTTCAGTTCAAGCTAATGCTTTCCAACTTCTACTGCACGAAATAAGATGAACAAAATTCAGGAAGATATTACGTAGATGTGATAATATTTTTTTACGAATTTCCATAGGAAAGACAGCTCATGAGACCTAAGGGTGGGAGTGGTCAATGAGCACCGATCATGTTCCACAGAACAAGTTTTGGTGTGCTATTAAAATGTATATAATATGCATATTATATGTGTTCGCACTCTAGCGGCCGTATTTTAAGTCAGATTTTGTTCAAATTTGGACACACGTTGGTTGTCTAAGTCGCTCCGACGAGTTCGTTAGGGGCATAGTACACTGTCAAAGTTATTTGTCAAATAATTGGTCAAAGTTTTATCAAAGATATTTGATGAAACTTTGACAAATATATGCCAAAGAATACATATTACACCTGTCCAATTTCTTTGATCAACTTTGATATTAAATTAGATATATTTTGGGGTTATGTTTCGGTTTATTCTAATATTTTTATTATGTTATTAACTATTATTACAAAATTACAGTTGAAAAATCGTAATTCATACAATAACGGGTTAAGATTTGAAAAAGTAATCTTAAAAAAACTTTTAAATACACTTTTACAATAAAGTAAACATAATGAAAGTTTCTTTAATGTTTTACAAAAACCATAAACTGCCAACCCCAATATTACAGACTGCAAAACATTATTTGTAATTTATTCTGAAAGTTCTTGCCTTACATCGCGATTTTTATATGCATTCGTGTGAATGTTCCACAAACAATATTCTTTTTCATAATTTAAAATTAAAGTTTTCATAGCTTCAACACTCCATAAATATCAATGTTGCCATCGTATTAAAAATATAAAAGTAAAGGAACAGAAAGAATATAACGAAAACAGAAAAAACGTATATTATTTTGAGGTTAGGAGGTTACCTAAAAAATGCTTGTTATAATATTTTAGTACTTTATTCTTATTATTTTTTTAAAAATTTTGTCAAAGTTTACAACGTGTCAAAGATTCATCAAAGTTTGTTCAAAGTTTAACTTTTTAGGAAGTAACTTTTTTTAGGAAGTAACTCTTATACCACGTAATTGGGTGTCACTAAAAATTATACATATACATATGTTTGCTCTCAACAGCAGCATTTTATGGCCGATTTGGTCCAAATTTGTTACACACGTTGGTTTTCTAAGTCACTCGAACGAGTTCATTGGGAAAAAAACCAACAACTGGAATTTCGTTTTCGGTCAGGAAGTAAAACATGTTGATAGATTTTCCTTAGACCTACTAGAATGCACAATTTTAGGGAGTTTTCGTTTCTCCACACTACCATAAGCCTATAAAGCCCGTCTGGTTCCCCAAAAGCTTGTCCTCTGCGAGCGAATCGAAGCGGTCCATAATCCGAGGCCAAAAAGTCGAGGTAAAAACCACTGCGAGCGGGTCGAAGCAAACATGCTAGACCTCGATGCTGGAGGCTGAGGTGCAAATAAATTCTACTAATATATTATTTCGTACACAGAGGCAGCTGTTCAGCGCCTTCGTGAGTAGACTAATTTCCCAAATAGTTGGTTGAAACACTAAAACATATAAACTTAACTGCGCTGGAAATGCGCTCAACGTCAGCGGTTCAGCTGCGTGATCGAACTATTGTATTTCTGATGCTGAGTATTGTGCCGCAAAAGACCTCCGCGAAGGGGACGAAACAAATATTATTTCCAAGCTACGAGCAAAGTTTTTCATGGATTAGACGCAGCACGATCGAGGTCGGAGCTTCCAATAAGTTATTCCAGTTGAAAGATAACACTGTTCCAGGTGTTTTAATTCTATCAGGCACTGATTTATGAAGCAAAGATAGCCATGTTGATCAGCTAATTCATCAGTGCTTCTGCAGCACCCCTGGCGGCTAATCCATCAACTACAGACAAGAACAATAGACCTACACTCTTAGATTGATTACTCCCCCCTCCCTTTACCTACGCTTCCCTTACGTTACGAATCTTGCTTCGTTTCAATCCCCAATTCATCTCTTCCATTTACATGGTCACCGCAGATGATTATGCGTACGGTTAGCTTCGTAAACGCGATCGATACTCAAAAGGATGTGGAAAAGTGTGTTCAGTACATCGCATCGGTTGGTTGTGAATGACGTGAATCGCACTTTTAGATCATGATTTATTGACCGAGCAAAGCGAGGTCTCCGTTTCAGCTCGACCGTTCGGCATTTCGTCTGGCGTGTCTGTCTGTCAGTCTGTCTCACGATTACGGCCAAACGCCTTGACCGATTTTGATAATTTTTGCATGAATGTTCCTTATTCCTAGGCCGAGCCATGTATACGGTTTTTCCATGTTCATTTTTAACCCCTTACATAAAATAAAAATGACGGCCGGACCGTTTCTCTCAGTGTAAGCTTTTTTTCCAAAGCCAGTTTGTGGCTTAACCGTAAGTCGAATTAAAAAACTAATAATATTTTGCGAGTAGCAAATTAGATTTTCAACAAAATTGTATTCTTGATTTTGTTCCGTATCTCTAACGGTAAGCTCGCAAAATGGCCGTAAACTTCAAATTTGTTAAAAATCGTTCAAGTTTTTGTATTTCAACCATGTTTTTCTACATTTATTCTAAACCAATTCAAAAGTGTTCCATAGCTTTGTAGATAAAGATTCAAAGAATTCATATATGTTAGTAAAAAAAACGATTAAAGAAAAATTAACAAAGTTATTAGCTTAAGAAACAAGCATACTTTAGGCGTACATAAAAAGTAGTAAAAATTTGTTGTAATTTTTTTCATAAATGTCAAAAAGTTTCGTAATTTAGTTCTAAATAGAACTGTATAAAAATAATTATCATTTTCAAATTTCTTATTTTGAAAACACCAGTTTTTATGTTTCTGCTACAAGACTGCTATCAAAACTTTGAATAGTAATTTAGGAATAAATCCTTTGTCCAAAAATGGCATATTATTATAAGAAAGTGCAGAGGATAAATCAAAGAATTGGACTGTATACTTGTAAATTATTATTCCATAAAAGTATTTGGCTTAGCTTTATTTGAATTACAAAATGAGATGAAACAAATGAAACCTCGCGGCGATAAAGGACATACACAAAATGACAGTTGGACAGCGTGGGAAGTGTTGTACATGGATTGAGATCACTATCACGACGTTTTAACATCGTTTGTGTTCATTATTTCTAATATTGCAATATGATATGGAACTGTAAATACTTTCAGCTACCTTACGCATTATTAACCTAAATAAAACACAATTTTTAGCAGTTAAAGCTCAAGAAGGGGAAAAAACGAGAACTAGAAACCCCGGAATCGCGGGAATTGCAAAATAATGTTTCACTGGCAAACCTTCTGCTTACTTCCTTACTGGCACACTATTTTTAACCTAAGCTGAAAACCACATTTGTTATTTCAACGAGCGAGGTCTACTGTTCACAGAACTACCGTATTGACTGGCATACGGTACGTTTTATTCTTATTACACAAAAGTAGAATTTGTATGCATTTACTGAAATAAACAGAATCAAATTGTGCATTTAATGCTATGTATCTGTATGTACGTGTGCTGTCCAGAAAGTAACAGACGTTTTGAAATAAAACATAAACAAAGTGAAAAAAAAAATTTTATATAAATTTTAAAGAAAAACTCATTATTCTACTTAATCGCCATTTAAATTAAAACATTTATCATAACGCGTTACAAACTTTTCAATACCCTCTCTGCAGAAATCTGCCGCCTGCGAGTTCAACCAATGGTTTACACCGGCATGCAGTTCAGCGTCAGTGTCAAAACGTTGCGTAGCGAGCCTCGTCTTCATCGCTGGGAACAGGTGGTAGTCGCTCGGCGTCAATCCGGGCTGTACGGCGGATGATTGAAAATTTCATATCCAAAACCATCCAAGAGCTCTTGGGTACGATCGTGTGTGGATGAGCGTTGTCGTGGAAAAACAAAACTTTCTTGCTGACTTTTCCCCGACGCTTGTTTTAATTTTCTGAGTGTTTCGCAATACTTCTCCTAGTTTATTGTTCGGCCACGTTCGAGAAAATCAACAAGAATCACTCCCCGTGCGTCCCAAAACACGGTAGCCATGATTTGCTTGCTGACAGCGTTTGCAGACATTTCCTCAGTTTCTTGGGCGAATGCGTGTGTCCCCCCATTCCATCGAATGCCGTTTTGTTTCACAGTTGACGCGCTTTACCCAAGTCTCGTCGCCAGTTACGATACGATCGATAACTTGGTTTCCATTTTTGTCGCAGTCTCCCAGAAATGTCAGTACTGTAGCAAAACTCTGTTTTTTTTTTTGTGGTCTTCCATTAGGATTTTCGAAACCCAACTGGCACAAAATTTGTGGTAACCAAGTTTACCAACCACAATTTCATGAACTAAACTCCGTGAAATTTTTGGGAAATTTTTTTGAGAGTTCCGTAATTGTAAAACGACGGATTTTTTCAATGGTTTTTGCCACAAAATTCACCACTCACAAGACTAGGCTGCTATCCTCATCGCGAAAGTTGGTTCGGAAATTTTTAAAATCAAGCACCACTGCCTCACTCGGCTTTCACCCATCATTCCTTGGCCGTACACATCACAAATCTGGCGATAAAATTTAATTGTTTTTTTATTTTTCGCCAGCAAAAACCTTATCACAGCTCGCACTTTACAACCGGCGGGATTTTCAATTGCAGCGCTCATTTTAACGATCCACTGTTTACAAAGTACAAAATAGGCACGATGCGCAAGCTACCACGGCTGGCGGCGTATTGAGTGTAGGAACACTTTGACGCCAAGGTGCCGCGCCAGGCCAAAACGTATGTTACTTTCTGGACAGGCCTTTATAAAACTGATTCACAATCAACGTTCCTACGTATCTGGATGTATAAAATAAGGCGTCCTGACTGACTGATTCATAATCACAGATAGAGCCTTAAAATGTTTAGGGTACATAGAAATGCGCTAAGAAAAGATTTTGCAAAATACAGATTTTAAGGTTTGACAATGGTCAAAATACGGAATTCACTCCCAGCCATATAACAGATAAAACTGCTGATTTGAATCGAAAGCATTGCAACACAATTCTAGATGAGGCGTATAATGGACCAACTCGTGTTTTTGTTGAATGCATTTACTTTCATTGCCATAGCAACCAACAGAGAAAATTTAGAGTCTGTCAATTATTTTTCACAGTAACATTTTTTAGGTTAGGTTAACAAAATAAAAACAAACACAAACGAAAAATAAACCTAAAATGTTTACTGTATTATAGGTAAAAATTTACTTTAACTTGTCAGTCGATTTCTAAGGGAATTTGATAACGTAAATTACGAAAACAAATACATCGAACAATAGAAAGTACAGTATAACTGCGTATTTAAAATGGAAATTCATCAACGTTGCCAAATCGAACAATAGGTTATTGTACTGAATAAGGTGTGTATAAATCAAGGTCACTAGATAGTAAAGGTTGCCTCATTCGAGAAATATCAAAAAAAGTGGAGGTTCGAGTTTTAGAATAAAATAAAACCAGGAGGTACTAACCTATACTGTTTAGTCACAGTATGTTGCCGATAACAGTATGATTATAATATTTGTATGATTATAATATTTCGTCGTATTATCACTTTATATAATTAGAATAAAAAAAACCCAGAGGACTAACCTATACTGTTTAGTCACAGTATGTTGCCGATAACAGTATAATTATAATATTTCGTCGTATTATCACTTTATATAATTAGAATAAAAAAACCAGAGGACTAACCTAAACTGTTTAGTCACAGTATGTTGCCGATAACAGTATATTGCAGCCACGGTGGCCGTGGTTGTTAAGGCGTCAATGCTTTATCAATCGCCATGGCAACCATCAATGGAAAAGTTCCGGGTTCAATTCCCATTGACCCCGAATAATTTTCTAAATGGTTTCTTAACAGACATCGTTGGCTGTGGTTCGGATGCCACGTAAAACTGTAGGTCCCGTCTTCATTAGCCTTAAGTGCAAAACAGCAGGACGTTAAACCAAAAAAGAAAAAGAAAAGATAACAGTATAATTATAATATTTCGAGGTTATTATCACATTATTTATAATTAGAATGAGTTGCCTAAACTGTTCGTTTCTACACAAAAAAGAACAAGAACAATCCGGCAACGCTGGGAGGACGGTGAGAAAAACATGTCGGCACTTTACAATGTAAATTTCCATAACGAACTTTTGATTTGAAAGTCTTTAATGTTGTACGCGTTGAAGATGGTTAAATATTGGTTTCCCGGCATCAGTGAAGTGTATAAATACTATATTTATTAAGAAAAAAGTTCAGGTTTGTGTGTTTATAGTAGTTTTGATTGACAAGTTAAAGTAAACAAATACCGTCTTATAATCCCAATATCTGTTGTCATATATTACAACTAAAACAGCTGATTTGGATCACAAGCTTAACACAGTTTTAGGTTAGGCCTTTTAAACCAACACACGTTTCTTAAAAGCGTTTAGATTTATTACCATAGCAACCGAATTGGCAAATTTAGAATCAGGCAATTACAAAAACCTAAACACACATTTATTAATTTTTTGTCTATCTATCTGCCTCCCTGTCTGTTTGTCTGGCCATGCTAATCTCCGGAATGGCTGAACCGATTTTTACGAAACTTTGATTATCACGTAGAGGACTTTCAGAGAATATTTTAGGCTACTTTTTATTCAGAATTTTTTTTTTTTAATTATGGACAAAATTAGGGAGTTTGTCGAGAAATGTTGGGGATATTGCGTGTCTATTTCGATCTGTCTTAGAAATACAGGTCACAGCTACCCCCACCACACAACTTAGATCCAAGTGCCTCTGCCCTAATCAATCATCATTTCCATAAAAACTTATATTAAAAAATTACGAACAAAATTAGGGTGTTTGTGGTTTGCATTGGTCAACATACGTCACCGAAGGGTTTGACGAGCTGAGCGAGCTCCTAGTAGAAAATAAATCGCTTTGCATCAATATCGATTTTTGTAGCATCTTGTACTCTCTGAAACTATATCACAGAGCTCATGCTTAGATACCGCTTAATCCATGTAAGTTCCTAGTACGTAGTACGTCAGTACAGATAGCGCCAATTAAGATGGAGCTCGAAGAGGGGGTGTGCAAGTCTCCTACGCCGGCTCCCACCACATTTCCCCTCTCGCGGCGGAGTACAGTCAGAGCCGCCTGCCCTACCTAATTCATGTCTGCTATGTAGTCGTGTTGGTTGTATATCAACACTTTTTGGTAGTGACTGTACTGAAGACTCACAGTCGAGTAGGAGAGGGTAAGACGTTACAGCGCATGCTCAAGTGACGCTTCACGCTACTTGGCACTATCTGTAGCATAATTACGTAGTACTTGATCATAAAGTAATTATTTTATTTTTATAAGTTTCTTTACCTTTATTTCAGGCTGTCATGAAAGGAAAAAGTCTCTTACCTGAAATCAAAGGAAAGACAAATCTAATCATTCTACAAACATTAAAAAGTGGTAAATTAATCTCAAAGGTACCGCAAATAATTACAACTTCACATTCGTTTTGACTTGAGGCTCGGCTCTCTACATTCAAAACGGCGAAGTTGGGTACCAATTTCAATGTTAAATAACCAAAACATACCTTCACTATTAAGCATATTTTTGTGTTGTTTTTGTCAAAAAAAGAAAGCTGTATTTTTTTTCTTAAAGTAAAATAGATTGTGGGTGTTGATTGCTAAGGTTGTTTGCAATATCTCTTTTTGCAACTGAGTAAAAAATTAATAAAGTTTACTATTTTTTACTATTTATATCATACGTTTATGGAAACAATAAAACGGGTTTTGAAAATGTATTCAGCAATCAACATCCGCATATGACAGTACTTCAAAATGAAACCAATTTTTTAAATTTATTCCATGAATTAACGAAAAAAAATGACTTATTCTGTAGCATTGCTCTTATGGGAATCAGATTCAATATGGCGGACAAGGTAGCGCCCCCTTAATTGATGAAGCCGAACGTCTCTTTACTTTTAAGCGTAAATCAGGAATATTATTAATTCCCTATTGTACTTTCTAACGTAAGCGTTAGACATTATTTTGCAAAGTTTTTACTAACTCACTTTGGCAGTACACATATTTTAAACCATTTCAAACTAACTTCCTGATGGTCCAGAGATTTGAAATTTTGAACACAGCTCAGAATTGGATGAAAATTCAATAAAATTGCGTCACACACACACACACACACACACACACATGCACAAACACGCATAATATACTAATTGTAAGCAACCCAACTATACAAGTTTGTGAATACAAAATTGTATACGTTTTTAGGTAGACTGACCCATGCGAAAATTTCACAAGTGAGGAGTACTTAACTGATTTAATACGCTTATTTAATTCAGTTAGTTACGTTTATTTATTTACGTTGGTTTGTAAACAACAGTTTGAACGATCTATAACGCTTTACGTTGATTTAATTTGATTGATTTGTGAGATAGATACACTTACATATAGAATGTAAACCGTCTAACTAACAGCTAGTTAAACAGATTGTCAATAGATGGGGCTTTTCATTAGGAACCACAAGAACTTTGATATGAAACTTTGTTTAATCAATATTTGTAACGAAAAAATTAGTTTTAAGCTGTTTGTCTATTTTTCGTCAATAGCGGGAACATAAGCTTTAAAATTATGTTTGAATCATTAATTTTGTTGAAGCATTTTAGATATGGCACTGCTACAAAAAACACGATTGAGAAATAATATTTAAGGATTAATGTTTGTAAGTAAAACACACAAACAATGGTAAAAAAGTAAAATAAAAAAAATATTTTAAAGTTGTCTTTTACACAAACTACACATTGTACCACCATAAATACAAACAAATTTCAAAAAGACATAATATTCTTTAAAATAAAACAAAAATGAAAAAAATCATCTATTACTTTTTAAGGAATATCAATTTCAAAATACGTCCACAAATTTGCCGAATTTTGAAGTTTTAAAATTTTTTACACATAATAATATTTTTAAAAGTTAAGTTTTATATTTTTGTACACTATTAATCATATAAAAAAAATGGGTAAAAACCTATACAACGCATATTTAAAGAAAAAAACAACCCATTTTAGTGTAACTCGCCTTACTAGAATTAAAACTTCCTTAGACCTGTAAACGTTGTCCACACAGACAGAGTAGGCTACTAAATAAACATAAGAGGTACGTCTGAAGTGATGGTGTGCAATGAAACGTAAAGTTTAAGGAATACAAGTGGCGGTCAGTCGGTGGCAGCGGCTCTTAAACAATGGAATAATGCATGAACACTCCAACCTCATTTCCATTGTGAAAGATGTCGCTGCCACACTTCAACACCATCGCCATTGAAATGCTTCACACCTACACCACACTTACACTAGTAGGAATGGAAATCGTTTTATATTAAGTCGGAAACTTAGATGATCTTCGTTTGAGTTATCTATTGTACTAATTAGGTCCGGAAAAGACTTTAGTTTTGTTTGTAGGACTGTTGTAACAAGGTTGAAACGTGTTAAAGTTTAATCAGTTTTTACAACTCATTCGTAAGTCCTTTCAACTAACTAAACGACTCTTTTCGATCTCGTTCACTTGAAAGATTCGTTCACTTTGATTCGTTTGAGCTAGAGGTGGACAAGT
>JAGFPH010003676.1:64372-83527 GCA_018207615.1 Philaenus spumarius
AACAAAATTCGAAATTTTAGGGGGGTTTGGGGGGATCAAAGTTATTAAAAAACGATTTCTTCAAAACTACCGAACGGATTGGAATGAAATTTGGTATGTAGCTTCCTCTTGGGCCATAGGTGCTCACTAAGAAAGGGTTAAACAAAATTCGAAATTTTAGGGGGGTTTGGGGGGATCAAAGTTATTAAAAAACGATTTCTTCAAAACTACCGAACGGATTGAAATGAAATTTGGTATGTAGCTTCCTCTTGGGCCATAGGTGCTTACTAAGAAAGGGTTTAAAAAAATTCAAAATTTTAGGGGAGGTTGGGGGGATCAATGTTATTAAATCACGATTTCATCAAAACTACCGATAGGATTAGAATGAAATTTGGTATGTAGCTTCCTCTAGGGCCATAGGTGTTCTCTAAGAAAGGATATGAAAAATTTATAAATTTTAAGAGGGGTTTGGGGGATCAAAGTTACTATAAAAAAAAAATAAAATCATAATTTCAGACCTTTTATTATTATGACAATAGTGCTTTTATTATTTAAGATCTATATATAAAAGCCAAATACCATTCACTGACTGAACACTTAAAAAGAATACAATTACGTTAAAAAGACTGAAAATACCAACCACCACGGGCAAAGACGTACGGGTCAGCTAGTTCTTGTATATTCGTTTATAAATTTATTTCGGGGATCTCGCTAACGGCTCTAACGATTTTGATGAAAATTTGCATATAGGGGTTTTTTGACGTCAGGAATCAAATGCGCTAGGTCTTATGCAAAAATGCGCATACAATTTAAACTCTGAACTTCTTTTATATACCACGTTTGAATTCACTAAGTATAGGCGAATAGATACATTATAGATACAATAAATATGTTTTACAAACAGATGTTAATTTATTAATTTTAGCTCCAGATTTTTATATACTATTTAACAAACTTAAATCATCAACAATGTATCAGGTGGTATAATTTTCAACTTATTTCTTATTCAAACACCAAACGTAACTAAAGCAGAACTAAATTACACTCATGTTTTTTTTTTTTTAATTTTAATAAACAGTTCGTATTATGTACGTAAGATCGAAAAATATTCATAGGCAGTATGCAATTCGTATTTAAAAACATTTTCCTAAAAAAAAACTATTAAAAAAAATTAACTGGGTGTGCTTAAGACCACACGTTGGAAGTGATAGATAACTTCTATGACTACGGGGATTTTTAACTCGGTAAATGTGTACAATTATAAGGATTATAAAACTGTAGGCCTATTTGTTCAAATTGTTTATTTATATCCGTTATTATATATTTAAAGAAAGGTAAAAATATTATCTTTTAGTTACCTTTTATTTCATATTGATAGATCAAATGATTTAGAAGATGTTAATATTACAGTAAAGAAATTAATAATCAAATATGTTATACAAAGATGTACGAATGTTTGCGAAGTTAAACAGTAGGTATCCTTCTTTAAATTTGTATAAACGAATATATTGATGATCAAAGGTTAGTTTTATATACAGTTTATAACCCCAAAGCAAATCTTATAACGTGTAGAAGCCCATATAACTTATAGTTATAGAAGCCTACATTAGTTGTATAACTAATATATAAGAAAATTAACATCACAAGAAATTTCAATGGTTGAAGTTGTAAACATAACCCCAAAATATAATGCATGCAAAATATGATGCAAGATCTCGCGAGAAATCTGGCGTGACGCGAGATCTCGCGGGAAATCTGGCGTGATGCAAGATCTCGCGAGAAATCTGGCGTGACGCGAGATTTCGAAAACATAGCCAAGTCGAAAGTGCCCAACGGGCCAATAGAAGTTATCACTTCAAAAATACTGAGCGATGCTCAGTCGCCCAGGTATCCTTTAATATATTGCCGTGGTGCAGACGGGTACAATATTTTTGGAATAATGTGTATATAATACTTGTTGCACGTATGAAATAGCAGGCACATCTAATGTCCGAATAAACAGTTATACAAACAATTCATTATTAGCGAATTTCCATAGGAAAGATGAGCTATTGCATCCTACGGTGACCCGTATGGCGAGACCTAAAGAAGGTCGGGAGTAGCCAATGAGTACCAACCATAGACCATAGAGAACACGTATAGGGTGTCATTAAAATTGTATACACACAGGGTGTTCAGAAAAAAGGTGAACAAAAATAAGATGAAATGTTCCAATAAACATAGATCCAAAAATGGTCAGTTTTCTGTTAAGCCGCCATTTTTTAAAATAAAATAATTCATATCTAGAGAAATGTTTGACTGATTGAGTTCAAACTTAGCATGAACTTTAAAATAACAATGACCTATCTCAAGAAAAATAAGCGATTATATCCAATCATGCGTTTCAAAATGATGGCTGTTTGAAAATTTCAAACCTAAATTACTCAAAAACCGTACATTTTAACAAAAAATGCAAGACGCCTTTTTTGAAGCCCTTTCAATTCCCTATCGGATGGTTTAATGTTCATCAAAACAATAGGATGAAGGATAGTAGTTAAGTTATGTGCAATAATTGGTTTGTTCAACCCGGCATCCTACACCAACACAATAAACACAACAATATTGTATGTGCATGTGTTGTTATTATCCTTCATCCGATTGTTTTGAGAGTTTCATCTTTCGATAAGGAATCAAATGGGCTACAAAACAGGCATCTTGACATTCTTTTGTTAAAATGTGCGGTGTTTGTGTAATTTACGTTTGAAATATTCAAACAGCCGCCATTTTGAAACGCATGATTGGATATAATCGCTTATTTTCCTTGAGATTGATCGTTGTTCCAAGTTCGAACTCAATCAGTCAAGCATTTCTCTAGGTATGAATTATTTTGTACAAAAAACAAAATGGCGGCCAGACAGAAAACGGATCATTGTTGAACCTATGCTTATTGGAACTGTTCGTCTTATTTTGATGTGGGGAATCAGGCAATGAACTCTTGGAACCCTTTTTCTGAACACTCTGTATATGTCTGTTCGCACTCTATCGGCAGCATTTGGTACACACGTTGGTTGTCTTAAGTCACTGGGACGTTAATTGAAAAATAATAACTAAACAATAATATAGAATATAATATTCTTGGAGCTTCATTTAAAAAAATAATTATAAGAGACTATGTTCTACATTTTGGTTTTTTTCACGATGATTTGATCCAAATTTATTACACACTGCAACGATCTACTACCCTCCGGCTCACCCCTAACTGCTATAATTTATCTAATTAGCGTTTTAAATTAATTAAATTGATTACCTTTAGTGATAATTCCTTTTTGGGTCCTGGCCAGTCAAGTCAAGAGGGTAGCTCGTTTTTGCAAGGATGTTTACCTTTAGTTGCTTGCCTTAAGATAAAACCCTTAATTATATTTTGCTAAGGAATACTTGTAATATATTATTTTTTTAGAGACTAAACTCAGCCCGGGAGTCGTACCTTTCGGAGAACAGTACTCTTCGATATACCCAGCCAATCCTTCCTTAATATTAACACTTCTTAAAATTAAATTTGGTTTTGGTAATTTACTCTGAATAAAAGATTTTTTGTTTGGAAAATAAAACATAAACTTTACTCTTTCTTAACTTATACTATTTACAGAACTTAAAATCGGATACTTTATCCTTAAAATACTAAAAAATTCCTTAGCTAGTTTTTGCGAAATTATTGATATACAATTTAACTTCAAAATCAATAAAAAGTAACCTTTTTTGTGAAAGATAGATAAAATATATTTAAATTTATTTTTTCTCAACTTTACTCCCCAAAACTGATATATTAAAAATTTAAAAGTGAAGCCCTACTCGTCAATGCTGTAAACTATGAAAAATTATAAAGATGTCTCCGGCACTACCTTATTTCCAATACGGCGTATTCCTTATTGGAGATCCTGAGTCCGGGATTGGTGCGATGTTCTGGAAGTCCCGATCTGGAACGCTGTTCTGGAAGTCCTGGATCTTGTCCCACGATGTCACCTTTCCATGAATTCGTCTGGATTCCTCCTGTGAGTTCGGATACCACGTGATAACAGACCTCGCCGCTGTTACCCTGGATCTTCCCTTGAAGTTCTCAGCGATCGTATTTTTGACGAAATATAGCGTCTATTTTACTACGCTATAAACTAGAATAATTGTTTTTCTGTTTTATACTTTACTAAATATTTAGATTTACGAAGTATTAAAATCTTTGCATTATTATACTCTGCCTTGATACATTGATCTAACGAGAAGCATAGAGACTTTCCCGGAGTTTTTATTAAGACTGCCGAAGTGAACCGCGTTTTACGGTAAGCTCCTGCAAAAGCCTATACTAGCCTACCAACATTTCTATTCAATTTCCCTTTTGTTTTTGGTGTGGCGCTCGGGCTGAAATTAATGTAGAATTTTTTCCTTATTTTTCTCATAATCCTGGTTATTTTCTCTACCCGAATGTATATAAAAGTTCTCTTTTTGGTGTTGTTTTTAAAATTAATCGATTTGGTACAATGGCAATTATATTGGCTAGACTGTAGAATGGGCGTGCCTTTACCTTTGGTCGGCCGACAATTCTCTTCACGAAAAATTATCAACTTCTGCCTGTTTCTTTTGGTTTGCGAGTTTTGTGACCATTTATTCCCAAATTCCTGTAACTCGGCTTCCCGTGATTGGATTGGGTTCTGGATGGTGTCATTTTGTTCAGCTTGGTTTACTGGCTACGCACAAACTCGATTTGTAGTTGTACGAAGTCGCGTTCCCGTTTCACACCTTTTTCGCGATCGCTTTTGTCTTGACTCGCAGTTTTTCCAAATTATAAAGTTTTTTATATTTTTTATGGTCATACTTTATTGTTTAAGTCTTTCCACTAAACTAGTCTTTTGCCGTTTTTGAATTGGTTAATTATTAGTTGAGTTATTGTCCTTTTTGTACCATCCCTTTTTGTCTAATTATGTTAACCCCCATTTTATCTTAAATTAATCCTTTTTTCTATCTTTCACAGGTTTTGACATTTTATACTAATTATTATCTCTATTTTTTATCTTAACTTTTTTTCTACTAACCCTTTACTTATAGGTGAAAATATTCATTTTACTTTTTTACACAAAACCTTTAATAACTCTTAACTTTTTTCTTTAATATTATTTAAACATGACTCATTTTGTTAAAATCTTTATTTACTTTAATTACCTTATTACTTTTTACTCAAACTGTACTTTAAACTACTTTAATTTAATTTTCCTTTTTTAGTTACTTTTTATTTAATTATTTTTATATTAACCATTTCATTTTAACAAAAACTTTTTTGGTAATTTGTCTATTACTCTAATGGTCTCTCATTACCCTTATAAAGATTCTAAATTTTTTCAAAACTCTGACTTTTAACTTTTTTCCTCCTTTTTATTTTAATTGTAACTTTTTATTCATTTATTTAATTCCAAATTGTCATTAGACTTTTTTATTGCTATGATTATTTTACCTACTTTAATACTTTGAAAACCACTTTTTTATTAAAATAATTTTTCCATTGTTCTCTAGCCAGCTTGTTTCATTTGGCTGCTGAGTTCCAATCCACTTTGAACATGAAAAGTTAGCCTAACTTGCTCTGTATAATTGTGTCTGAAGGACTTAGTAGATTTTACAATAAAAAGAAAAAATATTTCATTGAGCGGATAGGCCTATTGCTTAATCCGTCTCAACACGTTGGTTGTCTATGTCGCTCGGATGAGTTCGTCAGCCAAAACAATTCAAGAACCGAAGCACGTGTTTTAACCGGAGTAACTATGTTTTTCCGAAGGATTAGGAGCGAACAAATTCTAATAATATATTTCGTACACAAAGGCAGCCATTCAGCGCCTTCGTGAACAGACCAGTTTCCCAAATAGTTGGTTAAAACCCTGAAACATATGAACTTAATTTTTACTTTCTCCCCCTATACCATAGTATATGGAGAAAGTATTGTATTCGTCAAAATTTTCGAGCTTGAGTTTTTGGTGGAAATATCCGTTTTGGGTCCCCCTGAACCTAAAAAAGTGGTTTTCGGAGTGATGTGTCGGTGTGTGTGTGTGGATGTTATCAGACCTAGAGCCTAAACCAGTCGTCCGATTTTGATGAAATTTGGTATGGAGGTACTAAATCCACGGTATATCCAGTGTTTTTTTCATTTTTGTGACTATTTGATTTTTAAGGGTAATTTTCCTAAAAAAACCCTTAAAATAACGGTAAAATCAACTTTTCTCAAAAACGGCTATAACGATTTTGATTAAAATTTTATAGTTTATTAGGGACCTAAAGTACTATAAACTATACAATTTTAATCAAAATCGTTCAAGCCGTTTTTCAGAAAAGTTGGTTTTTCCGCTATTTTATGGATTTTTATGGGAAAATTACTCTTGAAAATAAAAAAATAAAAAACGTATACGAAATTTATGTTTCTTCCATACTCTTTTGGCTTCATGAAATAATATTTCTTTATTAAGTTCCTATAATGAGGGAGAAAGTATGTGTCAGTTTCCTGATACCGTTTATTTTAATTTGCTTAACTGAAGTCAGTGTTTCATCTGCGTGATAAAATTATTTATGTTTTAGTTCACAAATTACGGTTTTATAGATCTTCCTTACTGGTAAGCTCCTTACTTCAGCGTTTACAATGGGAAAAGGAAAATTCTTTTATAAAACTACACTGTCATTTTTAAGCAACTATGTTTTTATTTGACTCGTAGTGAATAAAGCATACACAGATGTAGTCGTGCAAACCGACCTGACTTTTATATTTAACTAAATGTGGTTCCTGTATCTCAGGAAAGGGGAAAACAAATCACTTTATCCCTTCCTTAGACGGGGGTATTATATTGTATTACGCATTTGTGTAGGATACGTGGCGTGTCTGTCTCTTGTCGGTGGAAACTGTTTGCATTGTGCCAATTCCGGATACACTTTGTGTCACGTCTATCTAGAGTAGCATACAAAGTTAAAGCTTTGTGTGTATAGTGGGGGCAATCGGGAATAGTTGTGTAATATGCTACCAACGCACAGTGAACGGACAGAGTAGTAGTAATGGGGAAAACAATTATATTCATTAAACTGAATCATTTGAATCGGCTCACTTAAAAGAACTGATTAATGAATCGATTCATTTCGTACATTTGATTCAGTAATGTCATCTTTCCTACAACTCACTCGTTCAGCAGGTTTTTCACATTTTCTCGCTCATGCCTTTCATTTATGCCTATTTATAAATTACGCCTGTAAAGCTAGTTTACTGATTAGTCAATGAGCACCGATCATGGTACCCAGAATATTTTTTGAGGTGTCATTAAAAATGCTATGCATGTGTTCGCACTCACATGCGTTGTGTGTTATGCATACAACATGTGTTATGCATTTAACGGCTGCAGTTCACTCTAAGTAGCTCGAACGACTTTGTTACTAAAAAAATTCAACAATCGGAAGCATGTTTTTGACAGGAAGTTACACTTTTTACTTTCCCAGTATACTATAGTATAGAGAAAGTATAGCGATCACCAAAAAAATCCATGTTGAGATTTTTGTGGGAATATCCGTTTTGGGATCCCCTGAGTCCAGAAATTTTTACAAAATGTCTGTCTGTATGTCTGTATGTATACAAAGCTAGAGCGAAAACTATTCTATCGATTCCAAACAAATTTGCACCAGACATGTCAAGTAGGTCTATATATATGCACGAAAAACCGTTTTGAAAAATTTTGAAAAATAAGCCTCATTTTGGCAAAAAAAAAAATTAGTTATTATTTTTTTATAAAAAAACGGCTCTAACGATTTTAATACAATTTGGCTTGTTTGTAGCCTTTAATGTACCCTACCATATACAAAATCCTCTAAAAATTCTCGTTGAGCTAATAATAAGTAGGCCTATATAGATGCACGAAAAACCGTTTTTCAAAATAGTCCCCATTTTGGCAAAAAACCTTCCAAAAAATCAGTTATTATTTTTTTACAAAAAAACGGCTCTAACGATTTTGATAAATTTTGGCTTATTTGAATTTTTTGTACAAGAAACGGCATCTTTCTAAAAATTCTCGTTGAGCTAATAATAATAATAATAACTGATTTTTGTTGGTTTTTGGCCATAAAGGGAATTGTTTTTCAAAAATTTTCAAAAATTTTTTTCGTGCATCTACACAGGTCTAATTGACGTGTTTGGTGCAAATTTGTTCGAAATCGATCGAATAGTTTTATCTCTAGCTAATAATAATAATAATATTTATTAGTTAATCTCCTAGTTTAAAATCACCTACAATAATGAAGTCACTGTGAATCTGTTTAGTAATTTAAATATGTTTGTGAGAAAGTTTGTGCCAGTTTCTGGTACCGTTTATTTTGTAATTGTTCGTGCTATAATGAAACATGATTGTGGTTTTATCTTAAATTATAAATATAAGAGATAGTCTGCAAATTTTGTTTTTTTAGACGACCTTATTGCTAGTCTGGTTCCCCCAAAATCAATAAAAACGTTAAATACCATACACGTACCCGACCCGGTTCATATCCACGTGGGAGTAGCTTCCGATCCGAGGCCGCAAAATCGAGGGGCAAACTCGAAAACCGAGTTTTTCCGCTGCTGGCGGAACGAAATAGAGCATGAGCTGGAATGTAAACAAATTCTACTAATATATTTCGTAGACGCAGGCAGCTACTTAGCGCTTTCGTAAGTAGACCGATTTCCCAGATCGATGCGATTTGGGGTCGAAGCGATGCCGTCCATAATTCGAGGCCGCAAGGTCGAGGTTCAAACTGGCAAAGCGAGTTTTTCGCTGCAAGCGGAACGAAGGAGAGCGTGCGCCGAAGCTGGAGGTTGAGGTGCAAACAAATTCTACTAATATATTTCGTAGACGCAGGCAGCTACTTAGCGCTTTCGTAAGTAGACCGATTTCCCAGATCGATGCGATTTGGGGGCGAAGCGATGCCGTCCATAATTCGAGGCCACAAGGTCGAGGTTCAAACTGGCAAAGCGAGTTTTTCGCTGCAAGCGGAACGAAGGAGTGCGTGCGCCGAAGCTGGAGGTTGAGGTGCAAACAAATTCTACTAATATATTTCGTACACGCAGCCAGCCATTCAGCGCCTTCGTGAGTAGATCAGTTTCCCAAATAGTTTGTTGAAACCTTAAAACACATAAACTCAATTTTGGAAATTTTCCTCAACTAGTAGTTCAGCTTCGTGATCGAATTATTAGCGAGTTTCCATAGGAAAGAAGAGCTATTGCAGTGACCGTTATGGTGAGACCTAAGGTCGTGAGTGGTCAATGAGCACCGATCATGGTCCCCAGAATACATTTTCGGGTGTAATTTAAAATGTTATATATACAGAGTGTTCATAAAGTCCCTTTAATCCCCCTCATTATTTTTGTTAGCTATTGTTGGATTGCCAGGTGGTTCAACTCCTGGGTAGGCAATCTGAAATTGTCAAACTGCTTCTGTCACGTTACAAAAAGCAATAGCCCACGCACAACACTTTACTTTTTGTTCAACAGTAAAAGAAATTTTGCGAACCTGAAATCCATTAAAAACTGCCCCTAGAGAAAGTTAGGTTACGTTTTTTTATGGCTGAAGCAATATTGTTCTATCAAACAGCTGTCCAACAACGAGCGTTAGAACTGCAATGTAGTAACAAATCTGGTACCAACTCAAAACAAATATTTTTGGAGGGAGAAAATTAATACATTTTTCATTATTCCACCGATTTGTTTCTGCAAGTTTTGTACTGCTGAAATTTCCCCATCAAAGCCTCTATTGTGGGGTGTGTTAAAGTTTCAAAAAGATCGACGCATTAATGGGCAAGCTATACAAAATCTAACGTCTAAACCTCTTCGTGGGACAGTATGTGCAAATAAACACTATACTATATTGTTTAGTAATTAGTACAAGATGTCTGTTTTAGAATTAATTATCTCGAGTTTAAAGTTAAGCGTCTTTGCTTTGCAGGGGACGGAGGGACAGTTTGTAATTAACTGCTTCCTGCGCTCTCAAGCGGGGAGAATGAGAAGCAAACGATTTAAAGAGACCTGGTTTATTCTGGATTTTAAGTAATTGGCGATAAGAAACAAGTTTGTGAAATTATTAAAACGCTGAAACATTCAATATTGAAAAAAAGTTAAATATATCGGTAATCGCTGGGAATAAGATAAATTATTTGAGATATAGTTAATTCAAAACACCTGGGCACTTTACGTTCTAGATCGAATGACACTAAAAGACTCATACATTGAACGCATGAGAGGAGAATCAAATCATCTTGTTTTACGTGCTACATAGTGCCACTAAAATCACATCTTTAATTTCTGAAACGTCAAATTCTTATGACATACCGAAGTATATTTGGACTTATAGGGCCTTTTCTGTTATATCCCCGCATTTACAAACTATTTTCTATAGAATGAGGATTAATCGGGAATGTCCAAATAACTACTCCATAACATATAAGGAAGGAAGTTTCCAGTTTTTGTTGATATTATATAAGGGTTATCGCAAAAAGTAACTTTACTATTGACTCTAGCCTAATATTTTTGCAGATACAGGTAAACATTCTGTGACTAAATAGGTTAGGTTAGAACCTTTTAGGTATTTTTTTTAATATTATTTTTGCATTTCTGTAGCCATAGGTTAGCCTAGAGTCGAATAGTGAAGTTGCGCATGTTTAAAAATTGTTTATTATTTTCCCCCCAGCAATTATACGTTTAAATGGTGAGTAAATATTATATTTCACATTTGTAGTTCTATCCCGATTAATTCTCATTCTATATTGTAAATGCGGGGATATAACAGAAAAGACCCGACTTATACTGTAATGCCAATTTGTGGACCTTTTCTGGAACCATGCTACTGGACTTCTTATTCTTGCTGGTCCTACTGCTGGTGTGGATTGTCGGAGTTTTGCTTTCAAAGCTAATGCCAACAAGTAAAACTAAGCCATTTTCAAACCGCCCAATATTGTAACTTTAAACAATATTTTGGTAGGGTGAACCTTTTGATGTCTGATTTGCGGCATTGTGTTCTCCTAAGATAGACCTTTAATTTGATGTACAACTCGACCTACGCTCCTATTTAAAGAATTGCCTCCTGTGGGACGTCTCCCTATGGTGATTCAATAAAATTATAATGCTTCAAAAAATAGATTTTTAGTAGCAATGGTTACAAAAATATATCGCCGTTCACAGACGTTTGAGCCACCCTGTATAGTTTTATGTTTATTTGTATGATTGATGTGAAATAGTTTATATAGTTTTGTAAGTTTTATTTATATTACATGTAATATATGTAGATAATGTATATTCATTTGTATTGTATTGTATTTTGCATATTATTTATTTATAATTTTCATTATGTATATTGAACATGTGACTATGTGACAACTCAAATGATTACTGGAGCAATGCTATTTGTATACCGAATGAGGTTAATTGACCGAGAGTAAGCGAGGTCTCCGTTTTAACTCGACCGTTTGGCATTTCGTCTGTGTGTCTGTCTCACGATTACGGCCAAACACCTTGACCGATTTTGATGATTTTTTGCATGAATGTTCCTTATTCCTAGGCCAAGCCATGTATGTATAAGGTTTTTTCCATTTTTCATTTTTAACCCCTTAAATAAAATAAAAATGGCGGACGGACCGTTTCTCTCAGTGTAAGCTTTTTTCCAAAGCCAGTTTGTGGCGTAAGTGGAATTTAAAAACTAATAACATTTTGCTAAAAGCAAATTAAATTTTAAACAAAATTGTATTCTTGATTTTTTTCCGTAACTTTAACGGTAAGCTCACAAAATGGCCGTACACTTCGAATTTGTTAAAAATCGTCCAAGTTTTTGTATTTCAACCATGTTTTTATACGTTCATTCTAAACCAATTCAAACGTGTTCCAAAGCTTTTTTGTAGATAAAGGTTTAAAGAATTCATATATGCCAGTAAAAAAAATTATTGAAGTAAAATTAAGAAAGTTATTAGCTCAAGAAACAATCACGTTCAGGAAAATGTTTAACATTAGGCCTATATAAAAAGTAGTAAAAATTATTGTAATTTTTTTCATAAATGTAAAAAAGTTTCGTAATTTAGTTCTAGTTCTAAATAGAATTGTATAAAATATTTATCAATTTCAAATTTCTTATTTTGAAAACACCAGTTTTTATGTTCCTACTACAAGACTGCTAACAAAACTAGGCCTGTTTTGAATAGTAATTTAGGAATACATCATTTGCCCAAAAATGACATATTATTATAAGAAAGTGTAGAGGATAATTCAAAGAATTGAACTGTATACCTTTAAATTATCATTGTAAATTTCATAAAAGTATTTGACTTGGCTTTACTTGAATTAAAAAATGAGATGAAACAAATGAAACCTCGCGGCGATCAAGGACATACAAAAAACGACCGTAGGACACCGTGGGAAGTGTTAGGCATGGGTCGAGATCACTATCACGACGTTTTAACATCGTTTGTTTTCATTATTTCTAATATTGGAATATGATATGGAACTTAAGTTAACTTATGATACATTGTTAAGTTTGAGTTATTTAAGTATGTAAATATTTAATTCTATGTTGTCCCTCTATAACGCGATATTTTTAGCTATCTTACGCATTATTAACCTAAATAAAACACAATGCACCTAAAAGAAACTCTTTAGCAGTTAAAGCTAAAGAAAAGAAATAAAAACTATAACTAGAAATCCCGGAATCGCGGGAATTGTAAATAATGTTTCACTGGCTTCCTTTTGCTTCCTTCCTTACTGGCACACTATTTTTAACCTAAGCTCAAAGCCACATTTGTTATTTCAACGAGCGAGGTCTACTGTTCACAGAACTACTAGTAAATCTAATCCAACCAAATATAATATATTGATTTCCAGCGCCTCCTCAGATTTAATTTGACTGTCGGCCTGAGGCAGTAACCATAGAAACAAGATGTTCCACACAGATGTAACTGGAATAAGAATAGTTCTACACATTTTAGTCAACACCAGAACCGGTCTGCTTGTCACATTGGATGACTAATTTATAGGTAGTAGACAATTCCGTATGCTGGCCGTGGAACGGGGGTTTGAGAACAACAGTGAACCTGATTCAGCAAACAAAATGGGGATTTACCAGCTTTCTTGCAACGATTGTCCGTGTAGGCCAAACAGGCCGCCCTTTCATGAAAAGGTTCAAAAAACACTTACCCAAAAACGGACAGCTTTTGAACCCCTCCAAATCTAATTTCCTGAACACCTAATAAATAAACTCCACGGCTGCAGTGACTCCTACACGAATATGAACATCTTACATGTATGTAAAAAAAGCATGTTACATGGATTCATGGAAGTAGTTCGCTTTTTAAAACCCTGGAACCGGCAGAAGGTCATTTATGACCTTCTCTCAGGCGCAGAACGCAACCATTTCGAACATTAGCGAAAATTTGCATATATTTGCATAATCGATAATTTAATCCACTTAAAATCATCCAATTGTAATAAAACCGGTAAAGTTGGAAAGGTAATGAATTAAACTATAATTTTTGTGTTTAAAACTTTTTCGTAAAACGTATATTTACATACGTAATCACCGTTTCAAAATTTTAGTACGCAAATCAGCTGTGATTCACACGTCAATGAACCCCGTATACTGTCAAGACTTTGTCTCATTTTCAACGGTCTGCAACTCCTCACAGAAGTCATTTATGAAGAAGATCATAACAGCATTGAATTCAACAGACGATTCTCTTTAAAATGGTGTCTTCAAATCACATGTTACTTTGAAAACAGCTGTTCTACAGGATTTACGGCGAAAGCTTACAATATTGGTGAATTGGTCATAGATTTGGCCAATATGCAAGCCTGTTTAGAATCGATTCTTACAGTCTTATTCGATATATCCCTAAAATGTACAATATATGGTTTTTAAAATAGTGTTATATTGTATTTTAGTTTTTAGTTATAGACAAACAAGTGTAGATTGTGTTTGAGTGAAATTAGGCTTATAACGGTGTTCTAATAAAATGGTAAGTGAAGAAATAAGATTTTAGGTTAAATTGCCGATTTGTTATTTTTCATTACAAAATGTAAAGTTATTTGAAACTGGGTAGAATGCTATTCGATTCTACATTTCATTCTCGAATTTTTGGTATACAAAAAACATTGTTTGAAGTAAAAAATGTATAGGCCTAGTTACTTTGAAATTAATCATGAAATTAGTCATGATTTGCAGGTTATGTAGTAAAAACGTTCAAAGTGTTATTTTGAACTAAACAATTATTGTGAAATTGAAATATAGTTTTACATATTTCTATTTAGAACTAAATTATAAAACTTTTGTGTATTTTGAAAAAAATTACAAAATTTTTTTACTATTTTTCATGCAGGCATAAAGTTGGTTGTTTCCTTCCGTTTCTGAACATTTTTTGCTTTCTAAGCTAATAACTTTTACAATTTCAAAAGAAACTAATTTTTAGTGGCATATTTGAGTTCTTTGAAATTTTTCTACAAAAAAGCTATGGAATACGTTTGGATTTGAGTTCATTTACTATTTTTGGCGAATTTTTAAAAAAATATGCTTGCAAAACGCTAAAAACCGGCTTCCCAATTTTCGCTATAGCATTGCCAGTTCTAGGGAAAGAGCTTCAAAAATTGTGAAATAACACTAAGTTTTTATATTTTATCATTCAACAAGTCTTCAACAAGAAAAATATTTCATATTGTATACCGCAACACGTTCAACGTCAAATCCCCACGGCCAGCATAACTGAACTTCAGTAGTTAACTAACCCTCGCCCGGGCAACGTGTGGACAATTAACGAAAATTACTTGTGCGTTTTATGTGTTGTGTTACTCGTGTGTGTTAAGTGTATTTACGACGATCTCACAAGTGAGAGAAATGGTTTGATTTATTTAAAGAATTAGTGCGATGTTTATGTGATGGAGTAACTCGAAACCGCGATCGTCACAGCTAAAAATAACAAGGATTGAGTAGACGTGAACAGGATAATTTAAACCTATTTTTTATATTCGTTTCAATCCAGGAGCTGCTCAACACAATGAAAAAACTATTCAATAAACTGCCTTTGTATGCAAGAACTAGAAATATTAAAATAATTCGACCACACAGCTGAACCACTGACGTGAGTTGAGCAAATTTCCAAAATTAAGTTTATAGGCCTATGTTTTAAGGTTTCAACCAACAATTTGGGAAATAGGTCTATTCACGACGGTGACGAATAGCTGCAAAATGGTTCGCACGCCATTCCGCATAGTGGGAGTATCTTCAATACAAATGCATTGCGTGCTTCGCACGCCAACTATACGGTAAGATCCACCACATGGCTTTGAACCGGGTACTTTTATGGTATTTCACGTTTTTATGGATTTCGGGGGAACCAAGCGAGCTATAAGGTCGCGTAAAAAAACAAAATGTGCAGAATAACATTCTGCATTTATACTTTTAGAAAAAAAACTGTAAAAGAAATGCATTCTCGTAGGAAAAATCTAAAAAAAGTTACTTTTGGTCAAAAAACTTGCTTCCGGTTGTTGGCTAACGAACTCGTCCGAGCGACGTAGACAAGCAACGAACGTGTGTACCAAATTTGGACCAAATCGGACTTAAAATGTGGCCGCTAGAGGGCGAACACATATATACCTACATATATATATGAATTTTAATGACACCCCAAAACGTGTTCTGGGAACCATGATCGATGCTCATCTGCTACTCCCGACCTTGGGTCTTACCATAAGGGCCACTGCAACAGCTCATTTTTCCTATGGAAATTCGCTAAAAAAGGCTTAAGCAAAAAGCTTTCTATTCTGTGTTGTAATTCATGAATTGTAGTTTAATTTATATAAACTTGTATTGGTACGATTTTCTCTATTCCTATTGTAGCCCAGTCGGTATAGGTTACAACTACCAGTAATTTGCAATACGGCTAAATTTTTTTTATAAGTACATTAAAGTATGTAGATTAACATAAAAAAAAGTTTACCAGTCTATCGATTTCCCAAAGTCGAAAAAAAAATCGATTATCATTTTATTTTCGATTATCCTTAATATTTCGAGCTGGGATAAAGATAGAGGAAAATAAAAAATACCACCGTGTAGGAGAGGTATTTTTCAACAAAAAAGGTCATATGTATTTATTTCGTCCGAGCAATGGTTTGTCTGGAAAAAATTCGATAATGCAGGTATGTATTTTGCAGCAGGGGAAATCACTAAAAGGGGACATCTTATTCATATATGAAGCGTTGGTTCATTCTAAATTGGCCGAATTTTAATATATCGAATTGAAACTTGACATAGGAGTTAAAATATATATTTTAAACATTTATGCTGAGTCTCAGCTTGTTGTCTTGAAAATGTCCCGATCTAGGAGTCGATTTCGATTATCGATTTTAGGAGTACCGGACTCACGAACTAATTTTAATCTATTCCAGTTTCGTCAATATTTGGAATATCAACATCAAATTTATTTTACGAGTTGAGTACACCAGTATAAATATTCTTAGTAAGTATGAACGATTTTTTTAATGTTATTTTTAAAAACGAGGCGCTTGAAAATGGTCTTCTGATTTACCTATCTCGTTTTAACTATAACACTTTTGGATTCAACGACTCCATTTTCGACATTTTTGAACATATCGATTTAAAAATTGGTACAGAAGTTAAAAACACAATTGATTTTTGCTACACTTATTTTAAAAACTATATTTAAAAAATTGTCTCATCTGCAGCAAATTAACTCAAGCGTTTTGATAAAAAATCTAAAAAGGTCTAAAATTATACTTTTTTAAGTTACTTGTGCTTTGAAAAGTAAATAATAAAAAAGGTTTATACTCCTTGATCTTGTTTGAATTTATATATTTAACTTGTAAAAAACTTTCAGGTTGATATTTTGAAAATTTTCTAAACTGGAGCTGTTTAAAATGAATTGGTGGGTTCGGTACTCCTAAAATCGAGAAACCCATTAATAAGTCAAGTGGCTCTAGATCGGGTAACTTTCAAGATAACAAGCTGAGACTCAGCATAAATGTTTAAAATATATATTTTAACTTCTATGTCAAGTTTTAATTCGATATATTAAAATTCGGCCAATTTAGAATGAGCCAACGCTTCATATATGAATAAGATGTCCCCTTTTAGTGATTTCCCCTGCTGCAAAATACATACCTGCATTATCGAATTTTTTCCAGACAAACCATTGCTCGGACGAAATAAATACATATGACCTTTTTTGTTGAAAAATACCTCCCCTACACGGTGGTACTTTTTATTTTTCTCTATCTTTATCCCAGCTCGAAATATTAAGGATAATTGAAAAAAAAATTATAATAGATTTTTTTTCGACTTTGGGAAATCGATAGACTGGTAAACTTTGTTTTATGTTAATCTACATACTTTAATGTACTTATAAAAAAAATTCAGCCGTATTGCAAATTACTGGTACTTTTGGTCTAAATTGACCTTTACCGACTGGCCTATTGCTTGTATTGTGTTTAACGGCAATAAAGCTATAATTATTATTTGATCTGTGGGCGAGCGCGATTAGTTTTACCAGTTTTGTAACAAAAGAAAGCGAAATCAGTAAATTAGGTTCAGTTCAACAGGACTAGAGTGACTGATTACGCAGCACTTTGAGGCTTACCGCGAGGGATTGGAGCTAAGAAATGACGTCGGCGTCGGATTCCGGTTCAATTTGTTCCTTTCCGCAGTCGATTACTTAAATCCTCGCGAGTTAAGCGGCGATCGAACCGTTTATACCGTGCATACGGCGAGTTTTAGATTTGCCCTCGCTTACGTTTTTCTTAAGTTTAAGTAAAATTTCATGGGCAGGCTATCGTCTGGTAGGTTATAGTAGCACCGTGGTGTTGCCGGTTTGGTCAATTGAATTGTATCGTTTACACGTTATCGATTCTTTTGCGTTTTATAGTTATTATTATTTCCATAACAAAACAAAATACGTAAATAACAGTTTGTAGGATATTTATGTTTGAACATTTTTTCTTTTTATGTTACATAAAACGTGCTTACATACTTAGTTCTAAGTAACGCAGGCGTTTGGGTTTGGAACGGATAATTTGATTTAGATAAATAATTAGCGAATTTCCATAGGAAAGATGAGCTATTGCAGTGACCCCTATGGTGAGAACTAATGAAAATACCAGGCGTCTTTAAAGTCCCACCACCCTCCCACACTTTAACTTTTGTGTTTGTTAAAACAAACAAATATCCTTTTAGGAACGGTACTAACTTAGCAAAAAGTATCTTTTGAAGCAATCGGAAGTTTTGAGTGTCCCCTAAAAATGGGGGATTTTGGAGGCAACTCAAAATTTTTAAATGGGAAGTATGGTCATGTGATACTTCGTTAAAGGTATATTTAAGACTAGGAAAATGACATAAAGAAAATAAAAATCAGACCACCCAAAACAAAATGGTGGCCTTAAATGTGTTGAAATAAATCGACATAAAGTTGGTAATATCTCGAAAATGAAGAGTTTTTAGAAAACATTTTATAAGACAAAAAATGTTTATTTCAAAGTGCTTGACCTAAAAAATTGCTTTAAAATCGATTTGATAAATTTTAATTTTTACAAAATTTTCTAAGATGTAGGAGTCGACTTAAAATTTACTAAATCGATTTAAAAGCAATGGTCTCTTGAAATTGTTTCTAAAAACTCTTCCTTTTTGAGATATTAGCAATTTTATGTCGATTTATTTCAACACGTTTATGGCCGCCATTTTGTTTTGGGTGGTCCGATTTTTATTTTCTTTATGTCATTTTCCTAATCTTAAATAGACCTTTAAAATGAGTTATCACATGACCATACTTCCCATTTAAAAATTTTGAGTTGCCCCCAAAATCCCCCATTTTTAGGGGACACTAAAAATTTCCGATTGCTTCAAAAGATACTTTGGGCTAAGTTAGTATCGTTCCCCAAAGGATATTTGCTTGTTTTAACAAACACAAAAGTTAAAGTGGGGGGGGGGGTAGGACTTTTAAGACACCTGGTGTATGTGTTCACACTCTAACGGCCACAATTTACGTCAAATTTGGTGTACAGCTAGGTTTTCTCGCTAGGACGAGTTAGCTGAAAAACCACCAAAAACCGGAAGCACGTTTTTTGACCAGAAGTAAATTTTTTTTCGTACTAGAATGACAATTTTGGCTGGTTTTATCGAAACAAAA
>JAGFPH010003676.1:86530-105579 GCA_018207615.1 Philaenus spumarius
GGGGGGGGGGGGGTAAAAGTTATTAAATCACAATTTCTTCAAAACTACCGAACGGATTGGAATGAAATTTGGTATGTAGCTTCCTCTAGGGCCATAGGTGCTCACTAAGAAAGGGTATGAAAAATTTCGAAATTTTAGGAGGGGTTTGGGGGGATCAAAGTTACTAAAATCATAATTTCAGATCTTTTATTATTATGACAATAGTGCTGTTATTATTTAATATCTATATATATAAAAGCCAAATACCACTCGCTGACTGAACACTTAAAAAGAATACAATTACGTTAAAAAGACTGAAAATACCAACCACCACGGGCAACGCCGTACGGGTCAGCTAATATGAAAATAAAAATATATAGGTGTTCGCACTTTAATGTCCACATTTTACGTTCGTTTTGGACCACGTTTGGTACAGACGTTTGTTTTCTATGTCGCTCTAACGAGTTCGTTAGCCGAAAAAATTCAACAACCGGAAGCACGTTTTTTGACTAGAAGTAAACATTTTTTTTTGAGATTGTTCTAACTAGAATGGAACTTTTGGGATTTTATCTGACAAAATAAATATATGAGATTATTCTACACAAAAAGTTGTTTTTTACACGACCTTATATAGCATATAGCCCTTCTGGTTCCCCTAAAATCGATTGAAACGCAAAATAAAACTAGTTGGGAAACTGGTCTACTGACGAAGGAGCTCAATATCTGTTATGTATGTGTACAAAACATATTAGTACAACTTGTTTCCACCTCAGCCTCCAGCGCTGCTCACGCGCTGTTTTGTTAGACATTGCGGTCTCGGATTGTGGACTTCTCTTCGCTAGCAGCGGGAAAACTGAGCGAGGTAAAAAACACCGTATTTTACCATTTGATCAATTTTGGGAGAACAAGACGTGCTATAGGGGCGTGTAAAAAAACAAAATGTGCAGAATTTTCTACTAAGGATATTGCTTTAGATAAAACCCCTTAAAGATTTCATTCCAATATGAAAAATGTAAAAAAATTACCTGTCAAAAAACTTACTTCCTGTTAATGGAATTTTATTCTATCGAACTCGTGTGAACGCATAGGCGTGACCAGGGAGGTGGGTGTTTAGGGGTTATAACACCCCCTCCCCATTGTAAAAATTATTTCGCACTTTGTTTTCATTAAAATACGCTCTTAAGGCTCTTCTTTACCTTGAAGAATACTCCCGAGTGTGCCGTATGGTTTCAATACGAAAGGTCTGACTAAAGCCGCAAAATCGTTGAAACATGCATTCGTAATACCATGTTTTGGATTCTATTTATAAATTAATAATCTGGGAAACTACTTTAAGTTATAAAGAAGGCTTTATGTTTATTACGTATTAGCTTAAAATATGGAAATTATTGCTTAAAACGCCCAAAAAATGCGTTAAAATTAATAGATTTTTACTGAGTTAAACTGTTGATTAAAATGAGTTGCCGTCGATTTCTTTCAATTATGAGATACTAGCTGACCCGTACGGCGTTGACCGTGGTGGTTGGTATTTTCAGTCTTTTTAACGTAATTGTATTCTTTTTAAGTGTTCAGTCAGTGAGTGGTATTTGGCTTTTATATATCTTAAATACTTAGCCCAATAATTGGTGTTTTAGTTCATTGTAGGCCTAACCTAAAATTATATTCAGTTTTTGATCCAAATCAGTTGTTGATCAAAATCAGCTGTTTTAAGCTTTTCATACGAACAGCTGTTTTTTGTGCCCCTGATAAAATCAAAAGAAATCTTTCTTCTTCTTCCTTAAGATTGACCTTCCATAAGATTAACATTGAAACTTTGAGGGCCACTGGGGCGTAGCCCTAATGTCCTAGGACTTCGGTAAATGGCCTAAAACCTTCCCAGTTTTGGTAACGCATAAAGACGTTTTGGTAACGCATAAAGGACAAACATACAAACAGACAAACGTACAAACAGACAAACGTACAAACAGACGGACATACATTGAATTTTATATATATAGATAAGACAAAAGCACAAAGCCTTTAAGAACAATTTACGATGTTTCACAACTTTTTAGGTTGAAAAACGGCGTCCGAAACACGGTATTACGAAGTGCATATTTTTGCTGTTTTACGCAAGTTATAGAAGACCCTTAAGAGTAACATGTTTTCAACACCTATGCAAATGTCAAGCTACAAAAAATTATAAATATTGCTGACATTATCTTTGGTCGAATTTGGCACTGGCACTTTATTTGATATAGCCTACGATGCAGTATAGTGCATGGCCTGGAACGCACAGGGAGTTTTCGTCCGCCACGGATTAGTTGCCGTGCCGTCAAACCAACAGTGGCGCGAAGGTGAGTATTAAATCATCCATATTGGTCGGAAAAATAAACGATCGGTTTATTTACCGCTGACGGTAGCTGTGCAGCCGCTCGCCGCCACTAGATGGAATTTCCACCGTCTCCGCCGAACAGTGGCGAACGTGACCAAATGCACGCCAACTGTCCTTATTTTAGTACCTTTTTCAAAGAAACCATCCTTCAGGCGCGTGTGTAGTTCGTCAAATGACGAAACCGACATTCTTGAAAAATGTTTCTTCTAGTTCCTCAAATCAGGAAACACAGTGTAGAATGCTCCAAAATCTTCTGTTCGTTTATTTATGTATTGGATTATCCCAAATAAGTATATTTTGTTGCTTCCTTTTCAATCGGCGATGGAATAACAATAAAGTGAGAGTTGCTCTCTGTTCATATCAATAAAACATTAAAAGAAATAATATATTACATCACACTTTGTGATTAATGAACAAGACAATTCAGTTTAATCAATCATAATGAGGCTTTTAGACGGCGTAGGAAGTTTGACCGCCCTGAGTTCACACTAAATTTTATGGGCTCAGACGGTAACTAATCCGCAGCCGACAAAAAAATGCCTTGTGTGTTCCAAGCCTATGGGATTAGAGGCAGCGCACGGAAAGTGAGGCAGGGGATGATTTATGGTTGATATTCTAAATAATTCTATAATAGGTCTGAATCACAATTAGAAGTGGAAAATTATACATACCTATATAATTTAAAGTATTTTGGAAATCCTAAAACACGTTATTTTGCATCTTAATTTTTTTAATTTTCCATACCCCCCCCCCCTTCCCGCCGTTGTTGTAACCCCTCCCATACGGTCGTCCTGGTTACTCCTATGTGTGAACGACTTAGCAATCCAAAGTGTGTGCCAAATTTGGACCAAATCAGATGTAAATTGTGGCCGTTTGAGTGCGACCACATATATACAATTTTTAATGACACCCTACAACTGTTCTGTGAATCATGTTCATTTACTACTCGCGACCTTAGGTCTCACCATAAGAGTCACTGAAATAGCTCATCTTTCCTTTGGAAATTCGCTAATAGACCAGATACATAGATAATAATGATCATCATGGTTTTATTGGATATACTGTATTAATATTTATACTAGGGGCTCTGCCCCTGGACGCTCCGCGTCCCAACCCCGGCTCGGCCTTCGGCCTCAGATGGCTGCTTCGCTTCGCTCGCAAGTGGAAAATTCGATAAAGAATCTCGTTAATCTTTGGCTCGTTTGTACATAGGTGACCGAGCATAAATCAGCTGTTTTATTTGGCAGCTGACTCAAACTCATTAAACATTATCTCCATAAGATTAACATGGGAAATTTGAAGGATTGTATACCGGAGCTCCTTCTCGGGTGAATAGCGGCTGAACGGATGATAATATATTATAAGACTTGACATATCTGTGAATGATTATGTTCAGTTTTTGATCCAAATTAGCTGTTTTATATATAATAGGTTTGTAACAACCAATGTTTGAATTGAATTAAAATATAGTTAGCATTTTTCGTTGATTTTTGTTTGTGTTTGTTTTTAGTTTGTCAATGTAACCTCAAAAAGGTAATACTCTTCAAATTTTCTAAGTAATGTTGCTATGGTAATGAAAGTAAACAAACATGATGTGTTGCTAAGTTTTTTATACGAACAGCTGTTTTTGTGCCCCTGATAAAATCAATAGAAATCTTTCTTCCATAAGATTAACATTGAAACTTTGAGGACCACTGGGGCGTAGCCCTAATGTCCTAGGACTTCGGTAAAAGGCCGAAAACCTTCCCAGGGTTAACCTGTGTTACTATGCAAAATTTCAAAGCAATCGGATGGACGGTATACGAACGCAAAGTGGACAAAGAACGAAAAAAAACCCCATAAAGAATACACAGCAGAAATTTGCTTTTGATTATAACGTTTGTAAGGCGAAAGATACATGATTTGTAATGCTTGATGGCATATCTGTGAATGATTACCTGCAATTTAAAAAAAAAAATAAGGAAATTGGCCGAATAGAATGGCCGTACTGACTGCCACAAGTTTTCATAAATTCTTTTAATATATAGATTTTATATAAATGTATTATTGTATTATTATAACTTAGGTAACAATGATCTTCATAATGCAGATAGTTTTATTAGATATTCGTCTAGTATGTAAATGTATTAGTGTATTTTTATGTATGTTTCATTTCCCTCTGTAGATGTAAGTTCGTGCCAGCAAAGAAAAAATACGTCTCTTTTAAAGTTAAATTCAAACACAAGGAGCCGAAGGACATTTCCAAAAAGAGTGTGCATCATCGCCGTGGGACATAACAGGCGGTACCCGACGCGAGGTGCCCGTCAAAATTAGACGCAAACGCGTTCCAACTAGTCTTATTATTGTTAATAAATGTCTTTAATCGGTGAAATTGAGTAACACACAATAATCGTTTTATCGAAACAATAAGTAGTAATAAACAAACTTGTATATATAAACCTTTTTATACTCCATACGGCTTTGTCCTGAATGAATGACACAGAATCAATACGGAGGAAAAACTACTTAAGATACAAATATGAAAATTTAAAGGTATATTCTTTAAATAGTAGTAGTATATTCTTTAAATTAGTATGGGTCATGGACGCATACTAAGAAAATATTTTTCAAAATTTGTATTTTAAAGCGTAATAATAGTGAAAATTCTGGTGTTCAATCTGGTGTTCTGGTGAAAAATATCAGATAAAACAGCTGTTCCAATCAAAAGCTTAGCAGAGAATGTTTCTTTACATTCATTGCCATAACAACCAACTTAGCCAATTTAGAATCAATTTATTATTCTTAAGGGTCTTATATACCTTGCGTAAAACAGCAAAAATATGCACTTCGTACTACCGTGTTTCGGACGATGTTTTTCAACCTAAAAAGTTGTGAAACATCTTAAATTGTTCTTAAAGGCTTTGTGCTTTTGTCTTATATCTCATAATTGAAATAAATCGTAGGCAACTCCTTTTAATCAACAGTTTAAATGAGTAAAAATCGATTATTTTTAACGTATTTTTTGGAAGTTTTAAGCAATAATTTCCATATTTTAAGCTAACACGTGAAAAATATAAAGCCTTCTTTATAACTTAAAGTAGTTTCCCAGATTATTAATTTATTAATAGAATCCGAAACACGGTATTACGAATGCATGTTTCAACGATTTTGCGGCTTGAGTCAGGCCTTTTGCATTGAAATCATACAGTACACTCGGGAGTTTTCTTCAAGGTAAAGAAGACCCTTAACAAAAAACTGTTTTTGCAGGTTCAAACTTAAAAGGAAACAAAAACATACTTAACTTACTGTATTATATTAAACCAATTCAAACATTTTTGTTACATATTGTAAATAAAACAGCTGATTTGGACCAAAAACTTAACATAATTTTAGGATAGGCCTACAATGAACTAAAACAAGTTTATTTCCAACCAATTTGGCAAGTTTAGAATCAGGTAATTATTATTTACAACTAACAGTTTTTTTAGTTTGGGTAAATGCAAACAAAGTGCTTACTTTATTATAAGTCAAATACCTTTATTGGTAATGTCAAAATTTGTTTGAAAAGGTGAAATTAAAATGGTGAAATTACAACGTATGCCGCGATTCAAATTATTGGCGATGGTCGTTTATATTTCAATCTCTGTCTTACATTAGCTATGTACAGGTGTGCTCAATAGTAATTTTCGTCAAAATTTCAGAGTATACAATAATCTGTTTGCATTCGGTGAGCGAAGCAAGTAGGGGCGGAGTCCCTAGTATATTACAGGTAAGAAAGGTTCAGACACTGGTACATTTTAAGAAAGTAATTTCAAACAAACACAGGTGCTGAACATAATGACTAAACCAATCTTTGGTTAGTAGAAGAATTTGTAAACTATCGTAATATTGATCACTTGTCAAACACTTGTGCAATCTAATTCCAACAAAACAAACAAGAATAGGCCGTCTTTAATTACAAACATTGCCTGAAGACATTGATAGTGATCTGTTTGCACAGTACGGCCTAGATGTCGGCACGCTCGAGTACTGAACCAATCTACAGAGACAGTCTAAAACTCTCAAAAAAAGATTTGAAGGTTTTACAGATCTAACGGCCATTTTGTAACAGCGATGTTAAACTCGTAACAAGATTACTGGAGTAATAATGATCGGGAAATTATTCTGAATTAAAGGTTGGGACAGTACGAATGTGGTTCTGTGTTTACTTTCTCCACCCTATACATAGTATATGGAGAAAGTAGGCTATTGTTTTCGTACAAATTTTCGAATTTGAATTTTTAGTGGAGTTATCTGTTTTGGTGCTCCCTGAACCCCAAAAAATTGTTTAGTGGAATTATCTGTGTTGGTGCTCCCTGATCCCAAAAAATGTTTAGTGGATTTATTTGTTTTGGTGCTCCCTGAACCCAAAAAAGTGTTTGTTTTATGTCTGTCCGTGTGTCTGTGTGTCTGTAAGGATGTGTACAGAGCTGGAGACCATACCAACCATCCAATTTTGATGACATTTGGTATGTAGGTGAAATTCTGGAATACCTCCAGGCGTTTTTTCCATTTTTTCAAATTTTTGATTTTTAATGGGTTTTACCCCCCAAAAATGGCCAAAAACCGAGAAAAATTTAAATTTCTCAAAAACGGCTTTAACGATTTTGATAAAATTTGGCTTATTTGTAGCCCTTAATGTACCCTACCATATGCAAAAAAACTTCATCTTTCTAAAAATTCTCATTTAGGTAATAATAATAACTGGTTTTTCTGGTTTTTTTGGCCAAAAAGGGGGTTTTTTCAAAATTGTTCAAAACCTTTTCTCGTGCATCTATACAGGCCTAATTGACATGTTTGGTGCAAATTTGTTCGAAATCGATCGAATAGTTTAAATAATAATAATAATATAATATAATATGGATGTGTGTTACATGCATCTAATATTTTCCATGGTAACATTTTCCTACTTTTGCAATTCTAAATAACCACCTCCTATGCTAATCTTGGGAACGTATAAAGTTTCAACTGGGAGAAAGTATGTGGCAGTTATCTGGTACCGTTTGTTAGTTTTGTAATGAGTTTTTCACTAAACTTGATCTTTGACTTAGTTGGAAATCGAAGTTTTCGGTTTTTTCTTTTTCAATTATGCAAATATCAAAAATTTAAAAAGACCACCACATTTAAAATTTAAGTAACTTTCAACTAAAAGTGATTTCAAAACATTTGGATCATTCGTGGCGAAAAAATCTTCTTTATTGTGGCAGGACGTCCGAGCCGAATTTATGTTCCTGGTCGATACAGTGACTATAGATAGGTACAAGTGAGTTCTTGTTTCCTATTGGGCGGCAGCCATGTTTATCATAAATTCTTATCTGTTTATCTTATATTTTTTATATTTTACTACACGAAATAACAGAATTTACTTTATAAAAAGAAACGCAATTTTTATTATTTAATTTCAATATTCACCGGGTGTCCAAAAAGCCCCCCCCCCCAAACTTTGGAACAAGTAGAAATAAATAAATGACCTTCGGGGTATCTTTATATGACAAAGGGAGATGCATTTTGGTATATTGAGAGGGTAATTTAAAAATATTAAAACCAAACCCCCATCAAGTGATACCTCATTTTAAAGGACTTGACAAATGAAGAAGAATTGCACAAATTAGAGGTCTCTATCCTTAACCCTATCGAAAATGGCGGCCAGTCAAAGTTTAAAACATGTTAAGACTGGCAGCCATTTTTACCTCGATAAATGTGTTATAACAGTTATACAACTGTAGGTCTATTTGTTAAAATTTTGTATTTATAGATTATTATATATCTAAATAAAGATAAACATATTATCTTTTAATTGCTTTTTATTTCTTAATGGTAGATCAAATGATTTAGAAGTTATTAATATTCGAATGAAGAAATTAATAATGGAGAATGTTTATATGTTATACGAAGATAAACGAATGTTTCCGAAGCTAAACGAATGAGTGTCTCTTCTGTAAATTTATATAAATGAATATATTTCTAATAAAAGGTTGTATTTATTTTCATTTTATAACCTCAAAGCAAATCCTATAACATATTATAGCCTACATTAGTTCTTTAACTCATATTAAAAAATAAACTTCACAAGACTTATATTGTTGATTGAAGTTGTAAACATAACCCCAACAAAGTATAATCTGTGCTAGGTTTTGTTTAAGTAATACAGATGATGGGTGAAATCAGCTGTTATATTATAATGTTACTCACGTACGTATGTACGGACGCACGGACGTACACTCGCTTGTATAGCAGTTGATAATTTTATTTTAAATGTATTGTCACACATACGGAATACAAAAAAATTGATTGCAATAACTTTTTATTCCGTTTTCAAACTAAAAATAAGAAAATAAATTAAAGTTTTAAAAAAACTAAAAAAACACGCTTTCATAGCAAACCAAACTAAAAAGTAGGAAATAATTGTATTGTAACAAAAGCGTGTTGTGTTTTTTACTATAATAATAACTATACGTTTATAAATAGCTACTAATGAAATATTGGTAACATTTAAACCAAGCACCCACGCTTTTTTTTTATTATTTTCCACTTTATAGTTCGGTTTGCTAGCGTGTTTTTTCCGTTTTTTAAACTATAATTTTTTAAATTTAAACCAGCACTTTAGTAGGTTAGTAGTGCTCACTATTCACGCACGTGACCTGTTTTTTAAAACTATTACACATACTTTTACTTTATGCACAACAACTTAAATCCAGCATAAACCAGATTTCATAAAACGTCTGCTTCTCATTTCCCACGCTTGAGAGCGCTGGATAGCAGTTAATTATAAAATTGTCCATCCCGCCCTTCCCCGCTCCCAAGCAAAGAAGTTTAACTTTAAACTCAAGATAATTAATTCTAAAACAGACATCTTGTACTAATTACTAAACAGTATGCTTGAGTGTCTAGTTGTACATCTTGTACAATAATTTATATAAAAAAGGGTTTTATCTTAATCTTTCTGTATAAATAACATGATTTTTGTTAGTCTAGTCCAAAGGATGTTCCAGACTGCTCCAGACCATAGAAGGGACTTCCTGTCCCGGAACGTTCTAGAATGTTCCAGACTTCTCCAGACCATACTGTCAGCGAGCCACGAGATGGTCCCTGGAGCTGGCCGTATACAGCCATGTCCTCACGCGGTATCGAGTGTTTAGCAGGCGCAAAGGCGAGTAACGGGGTCTATTTAATAGACTGACGCGATAGCGGAAAATATAACGTCATATAGCTTAGTATTGATATTGATCATGTAGGCTTATGTTAAAATGGATTTTTGTAATTAAAACAACCGATTTTTTCAAATTAATTCTATTGACTAAATTCTCAACAAAATCAGCACAAATAGTAATCAATAATGAAAAATGTGTACCTAGTAGCCTACAGGCGCTTTAAATATCATACTACATATAAATAAATTGAGTAAATTAAGTTTAAAAAAATATGCAGTAAGTACAGGATGTTCTAAAAATCAAAAAGCTATAAAGTAGGACCTACAATAATATTAACCAAATTTAAGTTACTGTAAAATATTTTGTATGAATGTAAGTTTATATAAGAAGTTTACTTCTAACAGGAAGTACGATTGCTAGACGAGGTACACAACAAAATGCTACTAACAGCCAGGGCTCTATACAGCGAACGGAAGCTTGATATGACTTAAGTTATCAAAATAGACAAAACCAGACAAAGGCAGAGGAAGTATCACCACTACTATATAGCTTAGATCACTAAACGTGTTTATTTTCATTTTGAGATGCATTGCTCAGATATATTCTGTCCGAAACATTTGAAAATCCAATATTTTAAGTATATCACAACATACTATCGTATTTTTAGATTAACAAAATTAATACTTGCTATTATCACGTTTAAAGTTTCTTTATATAATATACTAGAGGGCTCTGCCCCCTGCTCGCTTCGCTCGCCAACTCCCACGGTGACTCCCGTCGAAGCAAATGCAAACAGGTTATTTTATATAAATAGGCTCTACTATTAAATTCTAAAATGTCTTATTTATTTTTAATTGGGATGTAACATAGTGGTTTCTTATTTTTATTAATTTATTATGGGTTTATTCTCTAGCTTCAAGGAAAGTATAACAATCAACATTTTTACTGCATTTTCACCCTTTGGCAGCACGCGACAAAATGTCAATCTATGATACTTTTTATATGTATGTTGTAAGAAGTAAATGTACAAATTTTCAGTTTAATAACTTAAAGGAAAAAATAATAATTCATTTTTAATTTTGTAGGGGTTGTTATCACATTTTCACCCCGTAGCAGCAGGCGACAAAATGCAAATCTAGTTGACTTTTTCTATATATCTTGTAAGAAATAAATGTAAAAAATTAAAGCATTCTAGAATTAAGGAAAGTATAACAATTAATATTTATTGTTTTAGGGGTTGTTTTAACCCTTAAATCAAAATGTATTATAACCTATGTTACTCAAAGATAGTGTAACTATATATTAGTAAAATATTTTTTTAATCGGTTCAGTAATTCCAGAGATTACCCCCCCCCCCCCCTACATATTATAAACAAATAAAAAAAACATTTTTGCCTAATATTATTAATAATAACCATAAAGATAAGATGGTAAATAATGTTAAATGTTCAAATCAAGTTATTTCGTATATTTTAAAACAGCACTTGCAATAAAAGTTAAAAGAACTAGCAAGGCTTAGGTCTACAATTTAATAAAAACCTAACCTAAAAGTTAAAAATTTACAACTTTTAGTTAGAAATGGCAATATCTCGTGATCCGTATGTGCTATGGAGATAATAAAAAAGCAAATTGTTCAGAATTTTATAAGCTTTAAGTTTGGTCTCCTGCATTTTTGTTAAAAAAGCACTAGTTTTCTGGTTATTTTAAAAAATATCAAAAAGTACACCTTTACACGTGAATATATTAATTAATTGGAACCCTATGGATATAAAGTATTTTTTATGTTATTTTCACTGTCAAGAAGTTCTAAAAACAATTTTTCTGTAGGCCTGATTTTTTCTCAGGTCGAGGCATATTTATTATAATTTGTATTACTTGATGTTTTCTTTTATTGTTATTTGTAGGGAACATTATTACACTGTTCATTAATAATTTAATTTTCTATCGTTTTAAAACTTAGAAATACAAAAATATTATACTATACCAAACTGTTACCGTGTTTTTTAATACATATTATTAATATTATTTCAACACAACTAATCGGAATTATAATATTTTTTAAGTTGTTATCTGTTAACCTATTAAAATCCATTTAGTATAACAATTAAGTAAACGTACATACAAACAGTATATATATTTTGTTCTTTCACAGCAGTAATTGCATACATATTTCCAATAATTGCTACTAATAATGTTATTTTATATATATATTATATATATTAAAAAAAAACACACACACACACACACACACACACACACATACCGAAGCATTCCTATTTCGTACCATGATTCCACGTTCGATTTTAAATAGCTTTTTTCGAATAACGATGCTGCGGACATTCACTACTACGGCGGCTCTGTACTAGAGACAGACGGCCGTGGCACATTGCTAAGCGCCTTCAAACTAAATGTAGGCAAGGACTCAGGGACCATCTCGTGCCTCGCTGACAGTAGAAGGGACTTCCTGTTCCGGAACGTTCCAGAATGTTCCAGACTGCTCCAGACCATAGAAGGGACTTAATGTCCCAGAACGTCTAGAATGTTCCAGACTGCTCCAGACCATAGAAGGGGCTTAATGACCCAGAACGTTCTAGAATGTTCCAGACTGCTCTGGACCATAGAAGAGCTTCCTGTCCCGGAACGTTCTAGAATGTTCCAGACTGCTCCAGACCATAGAAGGGACTTCCTGTCCCGAAACGTTTCAGAATGTTCCAGACTGCTCCAGACCATAGAAGGGACTTCTTGTCCTGGAACTTTCTAGAATTTTCCAGACTGCTCCAGACCATAGAAGGGACTTCCTGTTCTGGAACGTTCCAGAATGTTCCAGACTGCTCCAGACCATATAAGGGACTTAATGTCCCAGAACGTTCTAGAATGTTCTAGACTGCTCCAGACCATAGAAGGGACTTCTTGTCCCGGAACGTTCTAGAATGTTCCAGACTGCTGCAGACCATAGAAGGGACTTCCTGTCCCGGAACGTTCTAGAATGTTTCAGACTGCTCCAGACCATAGAATGGACTTCCTGTCCCAAAACATTCTAGAATGTTCCAGACTGCTCCAGATTGTTCTGGACCATGGAAGGGACTTCCTGTCCCGAAACGTTCTAGAATGTTCCAGACTGCCCCAGATTGTTCTGGACCATAGAAGGGTCTTCCTGTCCCGGAACGTTCTAGAATGTTCCAGACTGCTCCAGATTGTTCGGGACCATAGAAGGGACTTCCTGTCCCGGAACGTTCTAGAATGTTCCAGACTGCTCCAGATTGTTCTGGACCGTGGAAGGGACTTCCTATCCCGGAACTTTCTAGAATGTTCCAGATTGCTCTAGACCATAGAAGGGACTTCCTGTCCCGGAACGTTCTAGAATGTTCCAGACTGCTCCAGACCATGGAAGGGACTTCCTATCCCGGAACGTTCTAGAATGTTCCAGACTGCTCCAGACCATGGAAGGGACTTCCTATCCTGGAACTTTCTAGAATGTTTCAGACTGCTCCAGACCATAGAATGGACTTCCTGTCCCGGAACGTTCCAGACTGCTCCAGATTGTTCTGGACCATAGAAGGGTCTTAGTGTCCCAGAATGATCGAGATTGTTCTAGAAACTGGAAACGGGTTATGAAGCTAGGGACCTAAAACTTGACACATATTACTCTTAAGTTATACAATAGAAGAAAAAAAACATTTGCATTTCGATTATTTGCGCCTAAAGTGTAGAATATTGTTCGTATAAAATACGTTAGGTAAAATGTAGACTACTCATAGATGTGAAATACCGGTTGTCCCTCGAAGAGGTCCCTATTTTTGAATTGATATGACCGACGTATAGAGCGCGCTACAGACTTGAAATTCTTCAGTCGTGACTAACACATATGTAAAAGAAATACCCCTGAGTATCAGTTAATTCTGACTGATCCAAACAAAATGGCGGAAAAGCAAAAAAAAAACAACAAAATCAGCAATCGTATTTTAAGGATAAACCTACTTTTATTTAGAATAGGAACAGCTACAGCTGTTTAGACTATTTTAAATCTATCAGCTGACTGCGTGTATCCACAACAATGAACATATTTGGTAATAAACATTGGCATTTGTTATTAAGTTGCATTGTAAAGTGTATTATGTACCATGCCGTTTTCAACTGAGCAAAAAGTGAAATGTTGTTCCTGGGCTATTGCCTTTGAAAATGATTATGAAGCAATAAGGTGTTTTAAAGAAAGGTACCCAGGTGTAGTTCCACCGTCAAGGAAATCTATTCGTAAGTGACAGACTATCTTACTAGAAACGGGGTCAATACAAAAAAAATACCATAGATCCTCCAACATAGAAAATGAAGAAATCGTATGTGCTGCTTTCATGGAATCTCCAAATACGCCTAATTCAGTAAGAAAGGTGGAATCTGCTACAGGGATACCGAAGTCATCTGTCCAAAGGTATGCAAAAAAGAACAAAATCAAACATTATAAAACTCATTTAGTTCACGGACTGCTTGAAGATGATCCTGACAGACGATTGGAATTTTGTTCGAAAATAATTGAAAAGACTGACGTAGATAGCAAATGGCATGAAGGAATCGTGTTTTCAGATGAAGCGACATTTTATCGAACAGGAACTGTAAACAGGCATAATTGTCATTACTATAACACAAAAAATCCACATATCTTACAAGAAGAGAAATTAAAATCAACAGGTATAACAGTTTGGGCTGCTGTTACCAAGGATGGTGTTTTGTCGTATGACATATCCCGACAAACAATGACTGGAGAAAGGTACGCATCAGTTTTAAGCAATTACATAGTTCCTCATCTTTCTCAGCCTGAGATGAAAGACTTTTTTTCCAACAGGATGGAGCTCCTCCGCATTATGCTAATGTGGCCAAAGCAGTTTTGGACCAAAATCTTCCTAACCGTTTAATAGGTCGTGGCAGCAGCTTCATGGACTGGCCCCCAAGGTATCCAGACTTGACTGTTTGTGACTTTTTTCTGTGGGGCTTTTTGAAGGAGAAGGTTTATCGTCATAACATTGCGACAGACGATGAACTAATGAGGTTGATCGAAGAGGAACTGTTGTTGATACCTCGAGAGTTGTTCAGCAAAGCGTATGACTGTTTTCTATTTCGTTGTCATCAGTGCATTGCGATCGATGGACATCAGTTTGAATAAGGTTTATGGATCAAATAGATTTAATTTATTTATGAGTTACTTATATCTTTAATTCCCTAACGTTGTTTAGTGCTTAGTAACATCGTTAAAATTCAATAATTATGTTGTAACACTTAAGCAAATAAAACTATTTTAACGAAAACGTACTATTTCTTTGATATCCCGCCATTTTGTCCTAATGTTTCAGAATTAACTGATACCATTGTATTTGGATAACCTAATAGAACTCCGATCCAATGCAATATTTTGTTCCACTGGAAATTCGACGATAGTGGCGTTATCTATTGGGGAAACGATGGCAGCTGTGTGAAACACCAATGCTACCAATGATTTCTCCCTAGCGCTACCTCGCGGCGCGATCATGCACTATTTTCGCGACAACCTTTTTCTCGGCACACAGCCCCCGTATGCATGCATGATCTATTTTATTATTCATGATCCATGCTGATACTCAGGTGTATTTCTTTTACATATGTGTATGTTAGGACTGTTGGGTTTCAGGTTTGTAGAGTGTTCGGTGCATCTAATATATTAATTCAAAAATATGGACCTCTTCGTGGGACACCCGGTACATCTCAAACAAGTAGGAGCCCAGGTTTGTGTGCTGACTGGCGCACAGCTGATCATGTATGAGAAAAGTATATTGATTTGGACGAAACTCACTATACATTTTTAGGCCAGTGAATTGGCAACGTTTAGCCGATCAACCTTGTAAGGTTTTTGTAAAGTTATGGGCGACTTTATCATGTAAGGTTATGTAAGTTATTCTGTTTTCAAGGTGTTTTGAATTGTAATATTTTAAGGTTTTGGGGGCTCCACCAGATCCTTCTTACGGATCAAATTTTTAGCTTGGCATGTGGGCTAACGACAAATGAATCTAGGTTGAAATAATTAATTATTAGGATAATAATCGAGCTTGTCACAATATTGTTTGTTATATTCTTAAAATGTTCAAATAATTTTTACAGTAAATAATTCAATAAACTGCAAATTATAAAACAATTAAAAGTTGAAATTTGAGTTGGCCATTCTCAAATAAAACATACATTAACAGAACAAATTTATAACAAAACTATAATTCCTTAATAGTTAGTAGAAAATGTAACAACTATTCTAAATTCCAACACCATTAGTCTTATCTTGAATCTACTCCTTTTCAACAGTGATATCTAAATGAATACTTTAAAACATTTGTAATCCAACTCATTATTGATGTGATTGAAATTTATAAAACATAGTGATTTTTTAATTGAATAGTAACGCCTTAAATTGGATTGAAATATAAATTACCTTCTGGTTTCTCAGCTAGATTATTTACAAACCTACCTAATGATATCCGAACCAATTCTAATTGCTTTTGAGGTGCTTTAATCAAACCCTCTATCAGCTAATTCTTATTGAAAATGTCCCTGCTTCTAATACATTTCTTCACCCACGAAATGACACTTATAATTATTACAATATAAACTAGAATATGATTTCGTTTGATAATTCTACCAACCCTCGAGATCTGTTTTACATTAATGATTGGTTTAAAGCTACTTACATAATTTGGCTCTCTCACTTTCCACACACTAGGCACTTATGGACTTATTTATTTTCATTAAACACTGCACTTGATTCAATTGATTTGAACGCACTCTTTTGGTAATTTTACGTTGGTGAATTCATGGTTGTAATTCTAATAAATTCATAACTTCTGTTGGATAATTTCGCACTCAAACAATGGTTCTGCCTGATGATGAAATGATGATATAAGATTCTACTAATGTAAAAGGTTGAAATTTGTGCTCCCGGTGTTCCTCACTTGAAGGTTTCTTTTAGACAGACCACGTTTTTTCCTCCAAATCTCCCACCTCTTTATTTTACGATTTTCGAATTCTTCTCTGATTGGATAATTTCAAATATGGATTGTTCTGATTGGCTTTAGAGCTTAACATATTTTGCAGTATTTTTTTGCTGCGTACCTGCATTCGTTGTTCACAAGGAATAACGCATAGCTGTGTATTTGTGTCCTAAGTAATTCAAGCTGGTATATCCGTTACAACTTCCTGTTGAAATAATATCTATCGCAGCTATCTGGCTTGTTCGAATCGTTCTTTACTGAGATTTATTTATGTAATTATTTTATTTTATTTTTTAAAATTATTATTAATAATTTTGTTAGTAAGTTCTTATTGGTTGCTGGTGTTTACCAACAACCCTGACAACCTATATTGTTTAATAATTAGTACTAGATGACTGTGGTTGAACTAATAATCTAGTATTTAAAGTTAAGTGTCTTTGCTTTGGCGTGGAGAAAAACGGAGGGGCAGATTCATAATTAACTGCTTCCTGCTCTCTCAAGCGCGGAAAATGAGAAGCTGACATTTTAAGAAATCTAGATTGAAATAACTTGCGACGAGGAATCCGTTGCAGAAATAATGAAAAAAACTTAATAAAAAGTTTAAATACATCAGCCGTTATTTGAAACCAAGTACATTATTAAAGTCTCGGTATATGAAAGAAATATTGTAATGGTACGACGGTATACAAATAAAATCAACTCCTATAAAAGCAAGTGTACTTCCGTACGTAATACATACGTAACATATAATAACAGCTGATTTCACCCGTCATCTGTAATACTTAAACAAAACCGAGCGTAGATTATACTTTGGGTTTATGTTTACAACTTCAATCATTATAATTTCTTGTGAAGTAGATTTTTTTAAATATGAGTTATAGACGTAATGTAGGCTACAATACCTTATAAGATTTGCTTCAAGGTTATAAACTGTATATAAATATAACCTTTTATCATCAATATATTCGTTTATACAAAAGATAATTATTCTTTAGCTTCGGAAACATTCGTACATCTTCGTATAACATAATATATAAACATTTTCGATTATTAATTTCTTCATTATAATATTAATAACTAGTAAACAATTTGATCTATCGTTATAAAATAAAAAGCAATTAAAAGATATTATTCTTATCTTTCTTTAATATAATAGCGTATATAAATTCAAAATTTTAACGAATAGGCCTGCAGTTTTATAATCTTTATGAATGTAGACATTTACCGAATTAAAAATCCCCGTCAGCATAGTTATAAAGTCTGTTGTTTTTAAATAGTATTGTTTTAAATTCTGTATTTCTAAAGTGTATCTAATTAATATCTCTGTGATTTTTACGGGGGCTTACTAAAGTAATTGTGAGTAAAACAAAATAAACCCACCTTCTAGAGAGAATAACGCCATTATAAGAGATAAGTAATTTGGTATTGACTATATGTTGGTCCAATAAATGTTTTAATAATAATGTTTTAAATGTTTTAAGGAGACAAGTGAAATTATTGAATACACTAGCTGAAATCATAAACTGCAGATTGTTAGTCGGTTGCGGAAAAAGTAGTAAAATTTGATTAAAGATTGGGACAAATAAGGTAAGAAAAGTTGGACGATGCATACAAATGTATACCTCCTTTAAAAGTTAAGTAACTGTATTAAATTACGAGAAGAAGGGAAACGATGTAAGAGAAAGTTTTGTTATGCCTTGCTACTCAAAATACAACAAACTTTTCAGTCTTTTTTAGAATTGCTAAGTCACTTTTCTGTGTTTATCTTTACATTCATAATCATGTTACGACCGCAGTTTGAAATTACTCTTTGTGAGTAAAATTCAACCTACAAAATTACAACTTAATAGTTTCATTTCAAATTTTACTGTAAAACGTATTAAGGGTCGGCTCTAGTAAAACAGAAAGCGACCTACGACTCCCTATAGCGGTGGTAGGTTACGCGGACGTTGCTCATCCTAAATCCATTTAAAACCCGCAATTATTCAAATAGAATTTTTTTTTTAAATACCAAACTCTTGGGGACAAAATTCTTCATCCGGATGGCTTGGTAATTTTTCGCTATAATTAATAGTTACAACGTAAAAAAATATTTGAATCACCCTATAGCGGCGGTAGGTTACACCATCCATACGGGGGTTGTGTGCCGGAAAAAAGGTGTTCGCGAAAATAGTACATGATCGCGCCGCGAGGTAGCGCTAGGGAGAAAGCATTGTAAGCATTGGTGTTTCCAACCAGCTTCCTTCGTTTCCCCAATAGATAGCGCCAAAAAAGTCGAATTTCCAGTGGAACAAAATATTGCATTGGATCGGAGTTCTATTAGGTTATCCAAATACAATGGTTACACGCAAGGTCTCTAGAAAGGAAAGGTTACCTCATTCGGGAAATATCAAAAAAAGTGGAGTGGGGGCTGTGACGTAATTGTTAGTATACCTAGACAGTGATCAAAGCTATCAAAGCTCTGTCGTTTACGTTTATCCGCGTTAAATTAGTGTATATAAAGTGTTTTAGAAGTGTAGGTAGAAG
>JAGFPH010003676.1:105679-116501 GCA_018207615.1 Philaenus spumarius
TGTTTACATGACTATGAGGTAACCTTTCCTTTCTAGAGACCTTGGGTTACACGGACATTGCTCAGCCTAAATCCATTTAAAACCCGCAATTGTTCAAATAGCGTTTTTAAAAAAATACCAAACTCTTGAGGACGAAATTCTTCAGGCGAATGGCTTGGTAGTTTTTCGCTATAATTAATAGTGACAACATAAAAAAATATTAAAAATCAATGCTTTAAATTGTTAATAAATATTAAACAAAATGTTTTTCTTAGTTTTGGAAAAGCCATTTGCATGCATATTGACCATAACTTTAAAATTACATATCGTTCATAACTATCCGATCAAACATAAAGGAAAAATTTGGATTTTAATTTAACATTGATCTTATGGAGTGTCAGCCAACGTGGCCGACAGCTAGAGCCGACAGGCTTGGTTCGAGTAAATGAAGTACCTGTATTTTCTTTGTACCATTGTGTCAGAAAGTTTTAAATTTTTGTTTCCTTTATTTAGTCATGTAAGTTTATAACAATGTTTAAGTTCTATTTTAAATTACTTTCTGTAATATGTATTTTAGTTTTGTATTTCGTATTTATTAGTATTTAAATGTTATTCAAGGCTGTAGCCAGGAAAACTTTTCGGGGAGGGACAGGTCAGGACCGGGGATTTGAATTTAAACCCTTTTAACAGGGGTTCACTGCTATATAAAGACGCAAAAACCCCCGAGAGGAAATTTTCAAGTCTCTATTGCAACTTCACAAATTTTCCCCATCACCCCCCCCCTCCTCCTCCCCTTGGTACACCGGGAGAATTTCGTATGGTCAGAAATGAGATCAGCGCCCCCAAAAACCCCCGAGTGCCGATTTCCACGGTTTTACATTAATTTGTAGATGTTTAAAAAAATGATGCACTTTATGCACGCGTGATGCATTTCCAATTTCTATCGAAACCGGTCGTATGTAGACATTTTTCCTGGTATTTTTATGAACACGATGCAGAAAACTGCATCCAAATCGGAGCTGTAGGTAAACATTTATTTATTCTTCAGTACTTTACCTGGTCTACATGTTTGCGTGTTTTCCATTTGGTTTGGGAAACAAGTTTTTTGTTTTCTGAAACAAGTTAAATGTTTGTCATTTGTTTGCAGACTGTTTCCAAACTGTTTGCGAACCGTTCGGAAACATTTTGAAAACTTTCGGCAAACATCGGAGAAACGAATGAGAAACACGAAAACAATCGGAAAACAGTTTGCAAACAATGTTTCCGCAAACATATTTGTAAGTGTCACTAGGCTTTCGGCTCACCATAAGGGTAACTTCAATAGCTAATCTTTCCTATTGAAATTCGCTTAAAACTGAGAAGTAACGTGACATTATAATCAATACGACCACCTTTGGATTTTTAGCATGAGGCACATGAATGAACTGATGAACAATATTATACGTTTTGTGTATTTATAAGCGAACTTCCATAGGAAAGATGAGCTATGCAGCGACTCTTATGGTGAGGCCCAAGGTAAAACGTCACCGACCATGGCCTTCAGGACACGTTTTGGGGTGTCATTAAAAATTGTATATATATATGTATATATGTGCTCGCACTTTAATGGCAGTTAACGTCCGATTTGGTCCAAATTTTGTGCACAAGTTGGTAGTGTATGTGGCTCAGACTAGTTCGTTAGGCTTGGTTGCGTGCAGAACTTCGTGAGTGCAAAGATTTATTCTGAATACTAAAGTATTAAGCTCCTCTGTCCACGTAGACGTATGATGTGCTTCTGTCCATGTAGACCTATTAAGGGTCTGCTGTAGTGGCAGCCATCTTGGATTTTTAACCCATAAGAGCAATGTTAAATTTCAAACCATTTATTTCGTTTATTTTTGATCATAAAATTGTTTGCAAGGTATCACTTTTAAGCACAGTCGCAATACGCATCCGTCTTGCAATTAACATTTTTTTTTAATGCTTTTGATTTTGACATTTTGTAAGTACAAAGTTTGAATCTTTTTTCCTAACACAATAAGAAATTAATAACGAAAAATAATTTGCAAGAAGGATCCGAAATTTTATAAAGAATATTCAGTTTTTTTTTTCAACACTCAATTACATAAGATAGACTTATAAAATGGTTTGAAATGAGGCAATGTCAGCGCAAGAAATTGCACTGTTTAGATAGGGATATAGTGAGAGGCGCTTGCGTTCCGGTGGATTTCTCGTTTACTGGAGCAGACCCTTAAGTGCCTTCGCCACGAGGGTAGATGTGGTTGAAGAGCAAAGCCAAAAGAGGGGCGGACTTCTAGCGTGCTGTTTATTTTAACCTCAGATGAACAATTTGATAAAATTATCTTAAAAATTTTGCTACGAGATTTATGTTTGCATGTATTGCTTCAATTTCACTGACTAAAACATGTTATACAATTCATTGAAGGGAACGCGATAAAATAACTTTCACGAAAACATAACTCACATGTGACTGAAATGAGGATTTTCCTAAACTTGTCAGGAGATTTAATCTGATCTGTCTGCAAGCGTCAAGTTTTCTTTTCCACGTCGACAGTGAAACTGAAAATGCGAAAGAAGTCATGGAATTCCATATTAGCAGTTGAATATCAAAGAGCATCCGATAATCGGGCAAATCTAATGTCTTAGCTGAAGTACGGTAACATTTCGTTACAAAATCTGTGACAGTCAGCTGTTTAATTTATTTGTCTTTTAAAAAAACGAATTGTATAGCTTAAAACAAATTTGTTATATATCGAAACACAAACGACATTAATGTTTTGTTGTTTTTTGTAAGACCTGTAATTAAAATAGATACAAGGCTTTTTAGGGAATTTCCATAGGAAATATGAGCTACAGAAGTGAATTTTCTGGTGAGCACCGATCATGGTCCCCAGAAAACTTTTTGGTGTGTCGTTACAAACTCTATATATACAGGGTGATTCAGAACAAACGGATATCTCTCGGAAGTTCATTCCATAGCTAAAAATAAGAAAAAAAGTTCATATAAACATAGGCCCGAAACGCTCGTTCTCCAGATATCCGCCATTTTGTTTTTTACAAAATAATTCATACCCAGAGAAATGTTTGACTGATTGGGTTCAAAATTGGCATGAAGTTTAAACTAACAATGATATTACTCAAGAAAAATAAGCGATTATATCCAATAATATGTTTTAAAATTACGGCTGATAGAAAAATTCAAACTTCAAACCTAAATTACTCAAAAACCGTACATTTTTACAAAAAATTTCCAGACACCTTTTTTGTAGCTCTTTTGATTCCCTATCGGATGGTTTCATAGTGAAAACAATCGGATGAAGGATAATAGTTAAGTTATGTGTAGTACTTGGTTTGTTCAACCCGACATTCTATACCAACACAATAAACACAACAATATTGTTTGCACAATAATATGCTGTTACTATCTTTAACTTAGCCAGAATATTATCCTTCATCCGATCGTTTTGACAGTTATACCACCCGATAAGGAACGAAAAGGGCTACAAAAAAGGTACAATGACGATTTTTGTTAAAATGTACGGTTTTTGAGTACTAATTTAGGTTTGACATTTTCAAACAGACGCCATATTGAAACGCAAAACAGGATTCAATCACTTATTTTTCTTGAGACAGATCATTGTTAGGTTAAACTTCATGCCAAGTTTGAACGCAATCAGTCATACCGTTCTCTAGATATGAATGATTTTGTAAAAAAAACAAAATGGCGGATATCTGAAAAACGAAGTTTTCGGGCCTGTGTTTATATGAACTTTTTTTCTTATTTTTAGCTATATAATGCGCTTCCGAGAGATTTCCGCATAGTTCTGAATCTATATACATAAAAGCGAAATACCACTCACTCACTGACTCACTCATCACGATTTCTCAAAAACTACCGAACGGATTGAAATGAAATTTGGTATGTAGCTCCTCTAGGGCCATAGTCGCTCACTAAGAAAGGGTTTTAAAAAATTTGAAATTTTAGGGGGGTTTGGGGGGTAAAAATTACTAAATCACGATTTCTCCAAAATTACCGAACAGATTGGAATGAAATTTGGTATGTAGATTCCTCTAGGGCCATAGTCGCTCGCTAAGAAAGGGTTTAAACAAATTCGAAATTTTAGGGCGGTTTGGAGGGATCAAAGTTATTAAATCACGATTTCTTCAAAACTACCGAACGGATTGGAACGAAATTTGGTATGTAGCTTTCTCTAGGGCCATAGGTGCTCACTAAGAAAGGGTATGCAAAATTTCGAAATTTTAGGAGGGGTTTGGGGGGATTAAAGTTACTAAAATCATAATTTCAGATCTTTTATTATTATGACAATAGTGCTTTTATTATTTAAGATCTATATACATAAAAGCCAAATACCACTCACTGACTGAACACTTAAAAATAATACAATTACGTTAAAAAGACTGAAAATAAAAACCACCACGGGCAACGCCGTACGGGTCATCTAGTCACGTATATGTATATATGTCGCGTTCGAAATGAACGGCCGCATTTTACGCCTGATGTGGAATAGATAGTAAGGTACACATGAAGCTTTTCTCAGTCGCTCGGACGGATTCGGTAAAAAAATCAACAAACGGAAGCACGTTTTTTGACCTGAAGTAAACATTTGTGGAGATTTTTCGTACTAAAATTAAATTTTTTTTATTTTATACAAACAAAAATAGCAACCAATAGAAACTCTGGTTAAGGCCGTTTCATATTAAGTTCAAACAAACGTGACTAATTTCGTATCGAACACTGTCATCAATTCCCACATAGAAACACAATTATTACCGGACAATACCAACATGATTTCGTCGCTATTGTCACACGTTCACCGTGCAAACACAGGTTTATCACGTTTTCAATTCATAACTAGTGTTAATTGTTTGATCAAGCTTAGCCCTGTTTATATCGATACTAGAATTATATTGACAGGAGGTGAATAATGGTTACATGTCAAATTAATGCACGTTTAGTTATTTATGCACAGGATGACACAAAAATCCAGGGTGTATTAGAGCGGGTGGCCGGCATGTATAGCATTGAAACGAGAATACTTAGACATTTAGTTTGAACTGATAACACCCTATTTCGACCCCAAGGAATTCAGGAAATATGTTTTCAACCCTATAAAATGCCCCAAAAGGGTATTTCTTGGGGGTGGGGGTGGGTTTTTGGGAAATTTACAAATGTAAATGAAGGTCGTGTTGTACCTCATTTTAAAGATCTCGGTACACTAAAACAAATTTTTTGCATTTATCTTGCACCGTCAATACAGGGTGGCCCGAAACATCATAAAAACTTAAGTTTACATATCTTTTTACATCTGACATACAACATTTTTTTAACATCTACAATTTTTAAAGTACATTGACAAAGATGTGAACTTTCAAGCAATACCTAATTTTGGTAGGTTTTCTCACATTTTTAGCAGGTTTCAAAATTTACAACTTTTAGAAGTTTAAAAAGTCAATATCTCAAAATTTTCAAATTGCAATGTGGGTCATCTTACATATCAAATTGAAGCCCTTACAATTATCAACATTTTTCATATTTGATTTTTTTTTCATTTCTCTATTGGCTTAAAATTTACAGAAAAATATTGTTTTTCTCTTTTAAAAATCCGGATTTTAGTTATTAAATCATAACAAAATTTAAGCTAACATAAAATAATACTGTAATAACATTTGTAACAAAGAAATATGAAAAAAAAACATTTAATAATAATACCACAGTAGCGATGGAAGCGCCCCCACTTTTATAGGTATGAAGAATTTGACTGATAACGAAAAGATAAGGATCATTGAATTAGATGCTCATTCATGAGTATTCCTGGTGTATTGTTCAAACTCGAGTCATTGTTTAATCTACCTTTACTGCACCCGGTCAAAGTCTATTAAAATATCAGTGCAGGTTTTGTTTTGACAATCGTTCTGTGTTAGTGGAGTTTGGTATCTTTGTGCAGTGTCAACATGGCGTACACAAATAATGAAGCTTTTGACATGCTTATGATTTTGGGGGAGTGTTACCAAAACTGTACGGCTGCTGCTGCGATTTATGCTAATAGGTATCCAGAGAGGCAACATCCAATGTCTAGGCAGGCATTTAGAAGACTGGCAGACCGTGTACGCGAGACGGGACATGTGCAGTCTAACCCTGGCCACAAAAACCAAGAAATTGCTAAACCAGTGAAAGATGAGAGGACTGCTGATGTTTTGGCTGCAGTGTAAATCCTCATTATTCTGTCAGAAGATTGTCTGTGGAATCCGGAATCAGCCCAATGTCTGTAGGGAGAATTTTGAAAGAAAATAAAGTACACCCATATCGAATGACAGTCCACCAAGAGTTAGATGAAAACGACTTCCTGAACAGACAAAATGTTTGTATTTGGGACAGAGAACAGCTCCAAGAAGATCCCTTTTTTCCCCCGTAAAGTGTTGTGGTGCGATGAAGCTACTTTTCGAAGTAATGGAGAGGTTATAACCGTCACAATATGCGGTATTGCCCTTTTGGGGCATTTTAGAGGGTTGAAAATATTTTTCCTGAATTCCTTGGGGTCGAAATAGGGGGTTATCAGTTCAAACTAAATGTCTAAGTATACTCGTTTCAATCCTGTATAAAGCGGGCTATACAGGATCGGGTTGCATACAATGAAAGAAATACAAAAATGTTCAGCAGCTTTTTTCGAACTCGGCTTAGTCTAGTCGCAATCCGCCAGTTTGTTTTTTTTACAAAAACTCACTGACCCTCCAGAAATAGAAATGTTTAGTTCATATTTGGTACAAGCATTTTGTTACTATTTACTAGTTTACCAAACAGAAAGTATTTGTTTTTATAATTTTCAAAACGGCAGCCGTTACAAATGTTTAACGTAAACACCTTGAAAACCGTTAACTTGACAAAACAAAACATTTACAAGAAACAAAATATTTGTCTTTTTAACGACACGATGGTTTTTTTGGCGTTTTAGTAGGTGAAAGGATAATCGATTTATCAACAGAAAACACAATTTCTTGGTAATTGTCTACAACATCCAAAATAAGCCTAAAAACCAACATTTTAAAATTCCAATAGTTGTAGTAAATAAGATAAAATGCATTGCTCCGAAATGCATTACAAATTCAAATGTGGCTATTAACCTTTTCAAAATGGCGACTGATAATATAATTCAATAATTATCGGTGGTTATCCGTCGGTTATAAACACCGCCTTTTTTAATGTTATTTTTTTGTTATTTTTACCCCAGCAAGGGTTAGTTTAACTAAATTACAAGTGAAAAAACATGTAACAAGACCGGGATTCGAACCCAGGACCTTTACCTTTCCGTGGTAACCCTCTGCCATCTGAGCCACCCATTTTATTTTTGAATCTTGCCGACCAAGGTGTCGGCAGTGAGGCAGCTTATACAAACTAAAAAATATTAGAAACACAAGCGTGTTTACACATAGAACAGTCATTCACAACAACAACAAAAAAATATAGTTTAAAAAAACTAAAAAACACGCTTTTAGAGTATATCAAACTAAAAAGTTAAAAATCATTTTTCAAATAAGCTTAAAACAATAATAAACGATAAATACTAGCATTATTGTAAAAAAAGCGTTGGGCGCTCGATGTACGAGAAATATGGACAAAGCGCCCCACGCTTTTTTTACAATAATGCTAGTATTTATCGTTTATTATTGTTTTAAGCTTATTTGAAAAATTATTTTTAAATTTTTAGTTTGATATGCTCTAATAGCGGGTTTTTTAAACTATATTTATTTTTCACTTTTTAGTTCGATGTATTATAAAGCATGTTTTTTAGTTTTTTTAAACTATATTTATTTTTTAATTTTTAGTTCGATTAATTATTGAAAAAAAAAAAATTTGTAAGTTCTAGTGAACATGAACATGGTGCAGATTTTTTAATATAAATATTTTTTCATTTACGGGATTTACTAATAGAGGGTGCACGGATATAAAATTCTTTTTGAACAATATAGTTAAGTTTGAGATGTTAATTTCTAAAACTAATGCTGATGCAGGTGGTAATTTCAGCTTCGATAGTGTATATTAACGTTGTTACGGTTCGTATTTACGGCACCAATCCCGAAAATCACTGAAAAAAAAATTTCGGCCGTGGACGGGATTAGAACCCACAATCGGTGAGTCTGGGGATTGACGTCTGCGACGACCCGCGCCTTAGACCGCTCGGCCAACGAACGAACTTGCGTAAGAGAGATATACTAACAGTAAGAAGCCACTGGCTTTTAGTCCAAAGGAGAGTTACTTACAAACAAACATACAAACATACAAACATACAAGTGAAGCTAATAAAAGCGTGTTAAAAAAAAGGAATAGGAGAGTGGAAAGAGGGCGTAGGGTACGTATGGTCATAACGTTAACAATGGGTTTAATAGAGGCGAGTTGGACAAAAATCCTACCTGATCATTAAGTACAAGTCTAGAATCTTTACAAAATAATCTCTTAATTTCTAACATTTTCAAGGAATTGAATTTCCTACTTTTATCATTGACATGGACAATCTTAAAGTTAATTTTATTGGAAAAATCTGACACTAAATGAATTTTTAGATGGTTAGAGAAACTAGAATCATTATGACCCAACCGCCAACTTCTTTCGTGTTCACTTAACCAACATTTAAAACTACGGCCTGTTTGGCCAACATAAGCTGCATTACAGATGGTGCAAGCATATCAATGTAGTCATTGGTACAAGTTAGTTTATAAACGCCATATTTTTCCATGTTATCTATTTTGTCCTTACAATCTTCCCTAAATTGTTTTTACAATAAAAAGTTTGTTTGCTGTAATTTTTCTTTTCTAAAAGATTCCCAACAGCATAGCTAACCTTACCAATGTAGTTGATTCTACGCCATTTTTCCCTAGTTGTTTAATTTAGCTTTTAACATTTTTTCTATAAGTGTAATATCATTGATTCATAGCAATATGTTTGATGCAAGTTAATTCTAAATAAAAGTCATTATTATACATGGGAGTGCTAACGAGACGATGCAACATACAATGGAAGCGGACAATTTATGATTAAGGGTCTGCTGTAGTGGAGGCCATCTTGGATTTTTATCCCATAAGAGCAATGTTAAATTTCAAACCATTTATTTCGTTTACTTTTTATCATAAAATTGTTTGCAAGGTCTCATTTTAAGCACAGTCACAATACGCATCCGTCTTGCAATTTACATTTTTTTATTGTTTTTGATTTGTTATGTAATTGATATTTTCTAAGTACAAAATTATATTATTTTCCTAACTCAATAAGAAATTAATAGTGAAAAATAATTTGCAAGCCGGATCCGAAATTGTATAAAGAAATATTCAGGTTTTTTTTCAACACTCAATTACAAAATATAGACTTATAAAATGGTATGAAATGAGGCAATGTCAAAGCGTTCAGCTGCAAGAAATTGGACTGTTTAGGTAGGGATACAGTGAGAAGCGGTTGCGTTTCCGGTGGCTTTCTCGTTTACTGGAGCAGACCCTTAAAAGGATGTTGAGTTGAAGAATGTATAATATAGTCCGTAAACGTAGGTTTCCTAAAAATACTGAAATTATGTTTCCCATTGTAAATTTGTATAGTGAGGTTGAGAAAATTTATTTGATTGTGTTACCCTATCTCCATAGTGACTTGTATTAGCTTAATAGAATTTAAATAATCTAACAATAATTGAAGCTGGCGGTCAGATCCTTCAAATAAACATAAAACAACATCTACATATCTATACCATCTCTAACGTTAGACTTGAATAATAGGTTATTACTGTCAAAGAATGTCGCTTTAAGACTGTCCATAAAAATCTCAGCCAACAAGGAAGATAAGGAAGATCCCATTTCCAAACCACCGATTTCAGCAAAAATTTCGTTTTTTAAATTGAAGATAATTTTGATCGAGACATACTTTAATAACATTCATCAACTCTATGGATGTACTTTGGTTTGATCTAATAATTTCTCTACACTATACAAACAGTCTTTGACAGGAATACTTGTAAATAACCTTTTAACTTTCACGAACAACCGTCCGTATAAACTCCATGAAAGTTTCGTATAGTTACAGACAACTGAATGGAAATGTTCTGTCCCGTTATTGATTTCCTGGAAATTATTGTGATGTATTTGTTATGTTTAACACGGGTGAAGTTGGGAGAATCGATAAATTAATACGGGTAAATCTGCGTTGCCCGGATTTTAAGAACTGGTATTGTACGGTAAATAAAATTATCGACAATACAGGGTGTCCCCGAACTCTCACACCCCTTTTGTGAATATGTTCCTGGGATCCAGAAAAACATATTTCACAATATAAACATTTCGAAGCTTATTTTTTCGTCGGTCTGTATGTGTTTTTTTTTAACAAAATACTTAATATTTTTGGAAGTAGAAAATATATTGAGCTCAAACTTTGTATACCTATTTGTTGCGAAACCTTTTATCACTGTACAAAAAATTAGAAAATTATTTTAAATATTTTCAAAATGGCGGCTGTTTATAATTTTTAATGTCAAATATCTCAAAAACCGCTTACTTTACGAAATAATTACAAGAGACAAAAAAAATTACTTTTTTAGTGACAAACACAATGAATTTTTTATTTTGTCTGTAGCTTAAAGGGTAACAGAGATATTGACAAAAAAAGGAAAAACATTTTTCTTGGTAGTTGTCAACATTACCCGGAATTGCTCTAGAAACAAAATATTTTAAAGTTATTATGAGCTAAAATAATAAGTTATTTGGATAATGTTCCGAGCACTTTTTGACCTGATTCCACTAGCAAAAAATAATGAAAAAGTTCATATACATCCATAGGTCCGGAAATGCTTCG
>JAGFPH010003676.1:119392-142758 GCA_018207615.1 Philaenus spumarius
AATAATAACATTGAATGTTTCTGTCTAATAATATTGAATATTGCTCATACACTGAGTTTTTGCTTCAATCACTCTCTTGATCAGTTCCATTGGAAAATGAATAATTCGATCACAGAGTTGAACAGCTGACTAGAGCGAATTTTCAAATTTCCTAGTTCACATGCTTCATTATTTCAACCAGCAATTTGGGAATTTTTTCTAATCACGAAAGCGTTTAGTAGCTGCTTGGTTATACAAAATATATAAGTACAGTTCGTTCGCACCTCAGTCTTCGTTCTGCTCGCCGGTAAAACTCGCTTTGCGAGTTTGCATCTCGACTTTGAGGCCTCAAATTATTACAAACTATTACGGGTTATTCTTCCAACGGCTACATTTTCACATTCCAGAATACTCCATTTTGTATTCCGCCGAGCTTCAGCGATAATGATGAGGTGTAGCGGAACCATTCCTCAAAGATCTTCAATAGCTACTCAGATAGGCTCCCGAGATAACCTTTCCAGACTAGCCAATCTACGGCTTAAAATGTAAAAAACCTGCGTTGCTATAATTGTACTATTGAAAATTTATTTACAATTTGTTTACATAATTTTCAATAATTATATTCGTTCATTTACTCAATTATACCAACGTATTGTCGATCTAGTAAGATTTTCTTCTGATAAATGCTTAAAACAATCAAAGTTTAACGACTACGCGTCGAATAAATTTGCCTGTTTATGGTTGTAAAATTGGCAAATAAACACGTTTAGTTACGTGGAATCACTTTTACAGTTTTATCGCTCCAGTTTATTACTTTGATTTGAATGTATTTGAAAGCAAGATAAGGGAATCCAATACAGTTCATGGAAATAAAACATTTTCTTTTCGAATAGCTGACGAACCCCGCACGTCAATGCATTTATGTTCTAACTACGCTATGACGAACACTGTTCGTCCATTGTGTTTTTACTTAAATATCGTAGTAAAATGTTGACAAGTAATGAAAAGAACAGATATATCCCAAGGTTGATCTCAAAATATAACTTAATTCCCCTACCGTTCGATGTCTGATCCCTCCATGACGAACTTTGATCTCCAAGTGGTCTGCCGGCTGATCCCGACAGCACTCTACCCCGTTCATTGTCTGAAGGCTGATCCCAACAGCACTCTACACTCTTCGTTGTCTGAAGGCTGATCCCTACAGGACTTTCCTACCTCCGAGTGGTCTGACAGCTAATCCCAACAGCACTCTACCCCCTTCGTTGTCTGAAGGCTGATCCCGACGACAGCACTCTACCCCGTTCATTGTCTGAAGGCTGTCCCAACAGCACTCTACCCCCTTCGTTGTCTGAAGGCTGATCCCTCCAGGACTTTCCCACCTCCGAGTGGTCTGACAGCTGATCCCGACAGCACTCTACCCCGTTGTGCGTTATCTGAAGACTGATCCCAACAGCATGCAAACCCGTATATTAGATTTAGGCTTGTTTCAAATTTATACGCCTAAGAATATTTGACCATGGACATAGATAATTTTAATGCTCACTTTATTACCTTTCCATCGATACCAAAAACATAATTTTTAGACAACCATAAAGTATTTAATTCGCAGTTTGAGCAAAAGCTTACAATTGCTGGTTCAGAGTTTTTCGCACGTGACGTAGTGCGCGGGCCGGACGAGTTCACGCTCCTCGATGCACACACCTTCTTTGATACGCCTTGGGTTAGAGTCATGTGACTGGCCGCCATCTTAGTTATATTAAAGGTTCTAATTCTGGAAATAAATAATTAACTTTATTTTTAAATCGGTCCTTATATTCTTCGAAAAAAGTTCCTGTTAGTATTAATGAATAGATTTTATTTAACTGGCATCTGATGCTGACAAAATGAGTCTCAGTTTTAAATTTACAAGAGTTAATAACCTCGAATGTTCTGTTATAAAGCCGAGATGCGCTAGGTTGTAATTTAAATAAAGTTTACAATTAGTAGAGCTTTTGAAAGTAAGTAAAGCAATGAAATAATCGTATTGGGACCTAGAGGGCAATTTGTGCTTGCCAGGTTGGCAATTGTGTTCCGTTGGGAGCAGGGATTTCTGGTAAGCTGTTACAAGAGATCACGAAATAATGAAAACAAAACGTATCAGTGAACTGAATCTGTGAAATTTTGGCTATAGTAAAAGAGTGACCGAATCGTGGAACTTTTTTTACAGCACCAAAATCATTTTTCAAACAAAAAATTACAGTCTATATTTAAATGTGACAGCTAGGTCAATAGCTCAGTCTCAAATAGCTAGGTGAGTAAGGTTATGTCTGCTACAAAACTAAATTAAGTTATAATAATTTAGATCCAAGTTTTATTGAGTAGTCAAATATCTCTAAAACCGTCAACTTTACAAAACAAATGTATGGAACAAAAATGTTAACTTTTTAAAGACAAACAAATTGGATTTTTAGCGAATATCCACAGGAAAAATGAGCTATTGCAGTGGCCCTTATGGTGAGACCCAAGGTCGGGAGTAGCAAATGAGCACCGATCATGGTCCCCAGAACACGTTTTGGGGTGTCAAAATTTTTTATATATATATCTATATATGTGTTCGCACTCTAGCGGTCGCATTTTAAGTCCGATTTGGTTCAAATTTGGTACACGTGTTGGTTGGCTATGTGGCTCGGACGAGTTCGTTAGAAAAAAAAATCCAACAACCGGAAGTACGTTTTTTGACAGGAAGTAAGTATTTTTTGACATTTTTACTACGAGAATGATAATTTTCTAGAGTGTTTTCTAAAAATATAAATGTAGGATGTTATTCTGCGCATTTTATTTTTTTACGCGACCTTATAGCTCGCTTGGTTCCCCCAAAATCGATCAAAACGTAAAATACCATAAAAGTACCCGGTTCAAAGCCATGTGGTGGATTTTACCGTGGGTTGGCGTGCGAAGCACGCAATGCATTGTGTATTGAAGATTCTACCAATACGGGGGTTGGCGTGCGAAGTACGCAATGCTTTCTGTGTTAAAGAAACTCCCAATTTTCGGAATGGCGTGCGAAGCACGCAATGCTTTGAATATTGAAGACATTCCCAATATGCGGATTGGCGTGCGAAGCATTTTGCAGCTATTCAGCACCGTCGTGAGTAGACTTATTTTCCAAATTGTTTGTTGAAGCCCTAAAACATAGGCCTATAAATTTAATTTTGGAAATTTGCTCAACTCACGCCAGCGGTCCATGCAGCTGCGTGGTCGAATTATTTATTTTTCCCGGAGCTCAAAAAATAACCGAGTTAATGTCTAAAAACTCAAAAAAAGTTTTGTGTATTACTAAAAAATTCAAGTTTTTTGTTCCCCAATTTTTTTTTCTTTTTTTTTCTTTTTTGGTAAAGTTAGCTATTTTAGATATATTTGACACTACTATTTATATTGATACAAAATTTTAATGGCCGCCATTCTGAAAGTATATAAAAGATCGTTCTGGAGTCTCGTACTAGAGTAAAAGGTTACGTAACAAATATGGTCAAACAATTTGAGGTCAATATCTTTTCTATTTCTAAACATATTAAAAAACTAAACACTTCCGAACCTATGTTTATTAGATTTTTTTCTTATCTTTAGTAGTAGAATCGCCTCCTAAAATCTTTACCTTTCCTTGAGGGACACTCTGTATACAGGATGATCAACTCAAGGAGGCCACCATTGGGATCTCGGAAACTATCAGTTTCTCGGAGAATTTTAAATTGGGAACATTCCCTGGATTTATACGTACATTAAAATTACGGTTACCGTATTTTTAATCTCAGCCATTTTTTCAATATGGCCGCCATCTTTATTGGAACGAAGTTCCTTAACGCGGGTTGCAATGTAATTTAACGAGAGTTAACAAATAGAAAATGTAATGCGTAACGGAAAAAAGTGTTATTAATTGGTTGCTATGGCAATTACAAATATAAAATACGAGTAAAGAAAAAGCGTTATCAAATTGGTTGCTATAGCAATTACAAATAGAAATTATGCGTGACGAATAAGCGTTATCAAATTGGTTGCTGTAGCAATGAATGTAAATACATTTAAGAAACATGTGTTTTGGTGCATCAATTTAAATTAAGAGACGATCGGTTCCATCCGGCGTAGTTCAGATATGGTCGTCAAGCGTTGCAATACATTCAATAAACATAAAACTTTGGTTCATCAGTCTAGGCCTAATCTAAAATTACTGTGTGCATATTTAATTTATTTTTACCTGCCTTGACGGTAACATACATACAATAATTTCAGGTTAGGCCTAGAAAGTAATTTTAAGTCTAGACCTAACCTAAAATTATTATATATTTATGTTGCCGTTAAGACAGGTAAAATAAATTAAACATAAACTCAATAATCTTAAATTAGGCGTAGACTGATGAACCAACATTTTATGTTTATTGATTGTATTTACAATGAATGGACGTTTAACTGTGTTTAACATCTTAGCTTTGATGTTATAATTAATTCTACGCCTTTATTATAATAACATTAAACGTATGGAAACAGTAAATATTTGTATAAGAAACAAACTAATAATAAACGGCAATTGAAAGATTAAAATAATTCGACCACGCAGCTGGACCGCTGACATGAGTTGAGCAAATTTCCAAAATTAAGTTTATATGTTTAAGTTTAAGTTTAATTATAGGGTTTCACCCAACAATTTGGGAAATAGGTCTACTCACGAAGGCGTTGAACAGCTGTCCGTGTGTACGCAATATATTAGTAGAATTTTTTTGCGCCTAGTGGCCTCGCGAGTTTGCACCACTTGGCTTCGAACCGGGTACTTTTATGGTATTTTACGTTTTGATCGATTTTGGGGGAACCAAGCGAGCTATAAGGTCGCGTAAAAAACCAAATGTGCAGAATAGCATCATACATTTATAATTTTAGAAAAAATTCTAAAAAATTTCACTATCGTTGTAAAATTCTTAAAAAAATAGTTAATTCCGGTCAATAAACGTATTTCCGGTTGTTGGATTTTTTTGGTTAACGAACTCGTCCAAGCGACGACACCCCAAAACGTGTTCTGGGGACCATGATCGGTGCTCATTTGCTACTCCCGACTTTAGGCCTCACCATAAGAGCCACTGCAATAACTCATTTTTCCTCATGAAAATTCGATAATTATGTGTGCATGTTGCCGTTAAGGCTGGTAAAAAAATTGAAGAAAAGCCGTGATGAACTTCGTCCCACTACCACACACGTTAACTTTAAATTTTTTTAAGTACAAACATCATATTTGTATTACAGTGCCACAATGAAGATTACGTTTTAGTCGAAACCGGTCGTTATATTGTGTAAAACGTGAGAAAAAAAATTGTTGTGGACATAAGGGAAGAATTAAATTAACATCAGTAAAGTTTCAAAGAAAAAGTTTACTTAGTGAGATAATCTTATAAATCAAACAACATTTTTTTTCTTTTAAAATAAAAAGCAGTCACTGTATTCGTTGTATAATCATTCTGTAACAAATACAACATTAATTATTTAGTGCAAACCGCTAGATAAAACTAGGTAATTGTAAGTTATATAATAATACTGTAAGGGACATTTCAGTAAGATTGTTTTTGCCAACACAGACAACTAACACAGATATCTAAATAGTTTCCTTTAGTATTTTTTTACATAAATGTTTCTAAATTCAGAAATAGGTTATAAAATATATATTTCCTTCCACGCTACCGACTTCATTACGTATTCTATTCCGAGCCATTCACAAGGCAGTCGTAAATTGAAAGACAAAGCGACAGATGTTAATGAAACCCTACTGTATCGCCAGCCATGCTTTCCGTCTTATTGCGCAGATATAAAACACATAAATACGTGCGCTAGTCAATTCCAGTTTGCATGTCATGTATTTTGCCAGCATTTCTATTTCATTTTTGTAAATGTAAAATTTAACATCTGGAACGCTTTTGCGAGAATAGATATTGCGCGTATAGAGAGTACATAGAAATAGACATAAATTATTTCATGTAACATTTTTTTACAAAACCAGTTGGTGACTGGTGGGATACAAGCGAAAAGTCAAATTCACGAATCTCAGTTACACCATGCAACCAACCATAAGACCAACCATTGTGGCATTTTGGATTTCAATCGCCATAAGAACAATGTTAAACGCGTGACAAGATTACTGGAGTTTTATTATTATTATTATTATTAGGGGGTTTGTGTGATCCACCACCGGGACCCACTTCACCTAAACCATGAAGTCCTCTGTGCCCCATATCCAGGCAGCAGTTCACATCAAACCCGCCCTTTTTGCAAAACGAAGGAGTCCGTGGGGGCCTTCCTCTCGTATATAACTGGTGTCAGGGTATCCTTGACCCAGATATTTCTGCCTCATTGATGCGAGGGCATCACATTCGCATAGAACGTGGAAAGAAGTTTCCTAATTCTCTCCACACCTTCGACATAATGGGTTGTTCTCCAACCCCATTAGGTGAAGGTGCCTCCTCAGAGAGTTGTGTCCCGTCAGGAGACCGACCAACAACCTCACTTTCGGCCTGCCAAGACCCAGCAGTGTTCTGCTTAGGCGTCCATCCAGGCCTTCAATGAAGTCGTGTGCCTGTCTCTGACCTCTTTCCGTCTCTCTCCATCTACGCAAGTGTCCTGATTGAACATTTTTTCTTACGCTTTCTTTCCCATAGCCTCTTGATATTCCTATCATTGGCTCTGGGCCCATCGGTGGAGTTTCTGCTCCTCTCTTAGCCAGTTTATCTGCTATTTCATTCCCTTCCACTCCTTCATGTCCAGGGACCCAAACAAGCCTTACTTGCCTACTGCTTGACAACTTATCCAGCAGTAATTGGCATTCCCAGACCAGTTTTGATGTTGTTTTTGTAGCTTTAATGGCCTTTATAGCCGCCTGACTATCAGAACATATCGCAACATCTGTGCTCATGCTTCCTGATTCCAGTATTCGTTTTACGCATGCAAGTATTGCGTATACCTCCGTTTGGAAGACCGTAGAGTATAGTCCCAGCGACATAGAGTTTCTTCCCTGGGTGTACGGTCCTTTATGCATGTACATTCCGGCTCCCGTACCTTTGTCTGTTTTAGACCCGTCCGTGAACCAGATTTGTCCATTTCCAAGATCTACTTGTTTCCGTAGCCACTCTTCCCGAGCCGGAAAAATAGCCTCTAATTTGCTATTGAAATTATACTTAGGAGTCATGTAGTCCGTACCGGCTTGCAGCATAGGATCCCACTCCAGTATCTTGTTCAGACACTCATCGTGTCCATTTCTTGCAAGAGATGTTGACCAACTCCCTCCTGTGTTCAATCTCATTGCGGCCTTACTAGCCCCCCCCCCCCCCCCCAGATTACTGGAGTAATAATGATCAGAAAATTATTCTGAATATCTCATTATAAAGGTTGGGACGGTCCGAATATGGTTCTGTTTTTAGTTTTTAAATTAGTATTTAACTAAATTTGACCTTTGAGTTGGCTTAAAGTTTTAGATTTTTTAATAATCCAAATATCAAAAATGCAAAAAATCACCACATTCAAAATTCAAGTACCTTTCTAGTAAAACAGATATCAAAAAATTTGGATTATTTGTGGCGAAAAAATCTGCTTTATCTAATTTCTATTGGAAAGATGAGCTATTGCAGTGACCCTTATGGCAAGAGTTAAGGACGGGAGTACTTAATGAGCACCGATCATGGTCTCCAGAACACGTTTCGGGGTGTCATTAAAAATTGTATATATATGTTCGCAATCTAACGTCCGAATTTTAAGTACGATTCGGTCCAAATATGGTCGATTATGTAGCTCAAACGAGTTCGTTAGCAAAAATCCAAAAACCGGAAGCACATTTTTTACCGCAAGTAACAATTTTTGTAGATTTTTGTACTCGAAAATTTTGAGTATTATACAAAAAATTAGGATATTTTCCTGCACATTTTGTTTTGTTTTTTACACGACCTTACAGCTCGCTTGGTTCTCTCAAAATCGATCGAAACATAAAATACCATAAAAGTACCCGGTTCAAATCCACGTCGAGGATTTTATCGTGGGGGCATCTTCTGATCCGAGGCCAATTGCCCAGTTCGTACGCTGCGAGCGAAGCGAAGCTGTCAAACCCGAGGCCGCGAGGTCGAGTTTTTCCACTGCGATTGGAACGAAGGAGCGCGTGAGTCAAAGCTGGAGGCTTAGATGCAAAAAAATCTACTAATATAATTTCGTACACAAAGGCAATTCGTCGCCTTCGAAAATAGATCAATTTCCAAGATCAACGGTTGGTTGAAACCCTAAAACATATAACTTAATTTTTTAAAGTTGCTCAACTTACGCTGGCGGTTCAGCTGCGTGGTCGAATTATTTCAATCTGGTTTCATTTGAAGTCATCCCGTATGCCAAGGTAATTTTGATTCGTAGGTCAAATTTGGCGGCAGCCCCCAAAATACACAACGTTCCTAAAACTAAATGTATTTCAAAAGAAAAATTCAAAACTAACCTTAAATAAATCAAATAACCTTACATGTTGAATATACCGTACATCTTACATGCATTTTTATTCACAACTACACTGCACCGTTTTGAACCTAAACTACACACGAAGGATTTATTATATTTACTCGATTAGACCTTTACTTGTGTCCCTCTGGTCCTTTTTTAGGTTAAGCAAAGTGCCTTAGTACAGTAATTGCTTATCCAGGTTAACCACGAGCAGCGCGGCACATCTGGAATACTTAATGTCCCTCACTCTCCCTTCGCGGGGATTGTGATGGGGAGATTTATATTGGGAAATCATTTCCAAATCTGCTACACTCTCAATCCTAAACGATAAATGGACTTTTATTTAAAAAGCACTCTCTCGAATAACACCCCAACATTCTTCCTTGCTCAATTTTACCTGCTCCGTCTCTCAATTTTGTTTTACATTCGAAAATACAGATAATGTGTATATTAAACAAACTGTTCAGTTCTGTGAAGTTTTTATTTAGTAACTAGTAAACCCCCGTGAAACAAACACAGGCAGATTAATTAGATACACATCAGAAATATATCATTTATAAAAACACTATTTAAAAACAACAAACTTTATCTAGGCGAATTTTTAACTGGTAAATATATACAATTATAAGGATTATAAAACCGTAGGCCTATTTATTAAAATGTTGTATATATATATAACACTAGCTGACCCGTACGGCGTTGCCCGTGGTGGTTGGTATTTTCAGTCTTTTTAACGTAATTGTATTCTTTTTAAGTGTTCAGTCAGTGAGTGGTATTTGACTTTTTTATATATAGATCTTAAATAATAAAAGCACTATTAATTGTCATAATAATAAAAGATCTGAAATTATGATTTTAGTAACTTTGATCCCCCCCAAACCACTCCTAAAATTTCGAAATTTTTCATACCCTTTCTTAGTGAGCACCTATGGCCCTAGAGGAAGCTACATGCCAAATTTCATTCCAATCCGTTAGGTAGTTTTTAAGAAATCGTGATTTAATAACTTTGATCACCCAAACCCCCCCTAAAATTTCGAATTTTTTCAAACCCTTTCTTAGTGAGCACCTATGGCCCTAGAGGAAGCTACATACCAAATATCATTTCAATCCGTTCGGTAGTTTTTGAGAAATCGTGATGAGTGAGTGAGTGGTATTTCGCGTATATATATATAGAGATTACTAGTAAGTCCTGTGAAAAAATCACAGGCAGAAATAAATATAAAAAATACATCATTTTTAAAAAAACTATTTAAAAACAACACACTTTATCTAAGCCTACCGTTGGATTTTTAATCCTACCTATGCTGACGGGGATTTTTAACTCGTAAAAATGTACAATTATAAGGATTATAAAACTGAAGCCCTATTTGTAATTTTTTTTTAATTATATACGTTATTATAATATATTTAAAAAAAAAAGATAAAACCATTATCTTTTAATTGCTTTTCATTTCATATTGATAGATCAAATGATTTAGAAGTTATTATTATAGTGAAGGACATTAATAATGAATATGTTTATATGTTATACGAAGATGTACGAATGTTTTCGAAGTTAAATACGAACAGGTATCTCTTCTTTAAATTTGTATAAATGAATATATTGATGACTAGAGGGCTCCGCCCCCTGCTCGTTTCGCTCGCCAACCCCCGCGGTGACTCGCTTGGAAGCAATTGCAAACAGGTTATTTATATAAATAGACCCTACTATTAAATTCTAATATGTCTTATTTATTTTAATTCCTTAATTTATTAAGGGTTTATTCTCTAGTTTTAACAAAAGAATAACAATCAACATTTTTACTACATTTTCACCCCTTAGCAGCACGCGACAAAATGTTGTTGCTGATCTATGATACTTTTTTTATGTATGTTGTAAGAAATAAATGTACACATTTTCAGCCCACTAACTTGAAGGAAAATATAACAATTAATTTTTATTGTTTTAGGGGTTGTTGTCACATTTCACCCCTTAGTAGCAAGCAACAAAATGCAAATCTAGTTTACTTTTCTATGTATCTTGTAATAAATAAATGTACATACAAAATTTCAGCTCTCTAGCTTTAAGGAAAGTATAACAATTAATATTTATTGTTTTAGGGGTTGTGTTAACCCTTTTATCAAAATAAATTCCAGCGTATGATACTCAAGTATAGTGTTGCTTTTTATTAGTAAAACTATTTTTTGTTAATCGGTCCAGTAGTTCCAGAGATTACCCCTTACATACAAACAAATAAACAAACAAATTTTACCTCTTTATAATATTATTAATAATAACCGCAAAGCTAAGATGGTAGATAATATTAAATTTAGTGAGCGGAGTGAGCAGGGGGCGGAGCACTCCAGGTTCAGCCAGTCGTATTGTTAGAGATCGAACGCTACACTCAGACAAGACTTTTTATTTAATCTAGGAACAATGCAAGTTGTGGACAAACAATGGAAAGTCAGTAAATCTATTGGTAAACTTCCTAGATGTACAGTAGCCAAGCGCACTTGAACTTTACAGTAGTAGTGTCCGGTCTGTATTTCTTGTAAAGGTCAAAGAGTTATTGTATAAAATGTAAAAGGCTTTCAGTTCTCCTGACGTTTCACTTTTTCGAAAAATCAAGTTAATAATCACGAATATTATCGCCACCATTTTACCATCAAATGTAGAACCGAAGAGAATTTTTAGCGAATTTCCATAGGAAAATGAGCCATTGAAGTGACTCTTATGGTGATACCTGAGGTCAGCAGTTGTCAATAAGCACCAACCATGGTCCCCAGAACACGTTATCAACCAAGGCATAAAATATGTACAGTATGACCTCGATTATCCGAGGTATTGTGGACCGGCCTAACCTACATTAGCCAAAAACCAAGGCTATTTGTACACGCGATACGTGTATATTAGAAGCAAGATGTTATTTTTTTTTAGTTACACGATTTTCAGTATCCAAGTCCCTTCATAAAATTTAGTAAGTACAGGAAATCCTATTACTTTAAATGAGCAATTCTTGTATCTATCTTTGTATCTTTGTATCTTTATATCTTTGTATCTGTCACGGATCTCGAAAACGGCTCTAACGAATTCAAAAAAAAATTGTATTTAGGTGTAGTTTTGATTTTTACGTACACCCATATAGTTGTATTTCGTGTAAAAACGCAATTTTTTAAGAAAATCTAATTTAAAAGTTGAAAATTTTTAATATGGGGTCTTATGGGTTGCCTTGTTGGTTACAAAATAACAATGAAATAGTAAATAAAGCAATCAAAACAGCTGTTTATAAACAAGCCATGAGATTGAGTACTATCCAAAATCAGCTGTTCATTGGATAGTTTTTAATTACTGTTAAAAAACAAACTAATTTATACTGTTTTTAGCACGTTAGAATTAGAATAAATTTGGCCTGATTTAACAATTTATTTTGTAAAAAAAATTTGGCAAAAATGGATAAATTCTAACAGTCAATTTTGTAATATAGGCCTGGCTTATTTCTGAAACATAGTATTGAGGTTATATGTTAATCCTGCAATAATGTTTACTACTGTATATTTAGGCCTGGTTTCAAAACTTTAGTTCTCAGAAGATAGTAGAACTAGGACTAAAATCGTAATGAAAGCCACTCACGTTTCTAAACCATGTATTTGAGGTTATAATTAATCTTGTAATTACTGTAAATATATTTAAGCCTGGTTTCATAATTTTACAAACCGATGTACAAAGAAGCCAAAGATTAACGAGATTCTTTAGTAAATTTTCCAACTGCGAGCGAAGCAAAGCAGCCATCTGAGGCCAAAGGCCGAGGCGGGGTTGGGACGCGAAGCGTCCAAGGGCAGAGCCCCTAGTTATAATAAATTTCGATATCGTAATATCATTATCAAGTGTACAGAGGGTTCATAAAGTCCCTTTAACCCGCCTCGTTATTTTTGTTACTGAAAATAAGTTAACAAAACTTTATATATATCTTGTGTTGCATAAGAGGACACATTTGTTTGACTTATCTGAACATTTATGATTTTGGGGCTTAGGGGGGTAAGGGGATAGAAATTTCAGATATAAAGGTAGCTCATGTAATAGACCATTGAAAAGCTTTTTAAAAAGAACACAATGGGGCAAACTGTAGCTAAATATCCTACTTCGTTTCAAAGTATAATTTACAATCAAAGTTCTGGAAAATAACGTACAACCTATTAATAGTTGCCTCAAAACGTAGAGAGACACCCCTCAGGTAGAACGGACCGTCCTAATCACCTATTAACAAACAATGCCTTTGTTAGAAGCGGTCAACCGGGGTACTGCCGGCATCGACTAATATTCCAAGAAACTCTGTGTCACACTATAAGTAGCAAACAATTGATACATTAGGCCTACATTATCGAATGACGTCTCATTTTTTTCGTCTTACTTATACGAATAAAAAAACAATTTTAATCACAGTTCTACGACGTACCGTTACCGAAATAACAGTTGTCGCTTAACTTATTTAAATATTACCGAGTGGTACTGAAAACCCCATTATCTATGAGTCATGTTTTTGGTATTTTGTTGGTAAATGCCTGCCCTGTCTTCAACCATAGTTCAGTTGGTTTGATGCTTTTCGCCCGTGGTGTGATGGTGAAAATCTGCATCTGTAGGAAGTTTTTAACAGCCAACAACCCTATCAAATCAACTGTCCCAATCAAATATTCAGAACAGCTAATTTGATATGATATTTGGCCTGTCGACCATTTTCATTTAGCAATATCTGTTCATTTAATAATAATCAAGGGCTTTCAACATGCTTCTCAATGAAGTTACATAATAGCCGAATTCCGGATCTTTTACTTTCAAAATTTCTAAAATTGAACGAACTGTCGGTGATTGGACTTAGAAAACTGTTCTTAAACTGTTCTTTGGATGATATTCCATTGAAAGTCATCAATTCGCCTAAACCTTTTATTAACGACTAATCCTTTTTTTTTTTAGATGTTATTTCCTTAGATTTTACCCTTGCACCGTACTCCTAGAACTTTTACAGCATCAGCTACATGACTTTTAGAGCCTTTTTCCTCGGCGTAGCACCATGGCCTGAATTGCTGCTTACTGCCCCTTAGTGAGGTGATTGCCGCGACCTGCAATATGCGGTTTCACCGATAAATCACTGTCAACGATCACTTGCACATGGTTATCATTTGCACTTTCGACAGGGTCGTTCGCTTGGTTACTATAACACCACGGACGCCACATCTCAACGATATTCACTTGCGAAAAGCAACAAACAAACTGGACTATAGTCGAAGGCAGGCATTCACCAACAAAATACCAACAACATGACTCATATAATAACGGGTTTTTCAGTATCACTCGGCAATATTTAAATAAGTTATGCGACAACTGTTACTTCGGTAACGGTATGTCGTAGAACTATGATTAAAATTGTTCTTTATTCGTCTAAGTAAGAAATGAGACGTCATTCGATAATGTAGGCATAATGTATCAATTGTTTGTAAATTATAGTGTGACACAGAATTTCTTGGAATATTAGTCGATGCCGGCAGTCCCCCAGTTGACCGCTTCTAACAAAGGCATTGTTTGTTAATAGGTGATTAGAACGGTCCGTTCTACCTGAGGGGTGTCTCTACGTTTTGAGGCAACTATACTTAATCCTAATATCAACGAATTATTAACCTACTTTGATGTTGTGATAACAATATCATTTTACAGAACTTTGATGCTCCATTGCTTTGAAACGAAACAAGATACTAAGTTCTAGTTTGACTCTTTCTCTTTTAATAAGCTTTTTAATGGTGAATTACATGGCATACCTTTATATTTGAAAATTTTAACCCCTTACCGATGTACCAAGTTTTGTTCCGTGATCTGCGATGGTTACACAAATATAACGAAGTTCACATACTTTTAAGACAGCCTGTGTAAACGTAATTACTGCCAGTATAACAGTCCACATTCAGTTAAATTAAAATATTCCGAGAGAAGTAAAGAGAGCCAGCGTCTTCATATCTGGGGTACTCGTTAGACGCAAGCGCACTGCAAATTGAAAACATAACGTAATCACGTTTATTAGATTCTATTGATGTAGAAAGAAGGGACGAATTTAAACGAAATGTATCGCGAGGGAGTTTTCTTCAACTTGGAGGGGTGACGCACATTCTCTTCTCTGCCGTTCGCTGTGCAAAGTCATGTTCCAGCAGGTGTTTTTTTAAGGTTCCCCCACCGTCGGCCACACACTCCATCAAACATAATCCTACTTCATTTTGCACTTAACAAGTAATTAATCACAGCCTGTACGATTTCAACAACAGCGGTATGTTTTGAAACATTCTAGTGGGATGGAGGGGGAATCGAATGCATCTTCTGTTATATGGCACAGTATAGGCTGTATTATATACTGTATTTATCGAAACTAACGATATAGGCCAGGGAAATTAGAAAAGAATAAATGCATTTTAAGATGCAGCTCGGATCGACGTGTGGTTTTCTGCATTGTGTTCAGAAATGGATCAGGAAAAATGTCTACATATGATGATTGTCGGCTCGGACAGAATTGCATCGGCGCTGCATAAATATCTAAAAATTTAAAAAAAAATGGTGCAAATCACTTCTCGGAGGTTTGTGAGGTCGTCGGTTCCAAATCGGACATCGAAAAACGTGGCCGATGCACCGGGCGGCCCAAAAGGGCCCAAGGGTCTAACTTTAAAAGTTGAGAAAACGACCGAGAAATCGTTTCCCGGGGGTTTTTGAGGTCGCCGATTTCAAATCTTACATCAGAAGATATGAGCGATGCTCTTTTAGGGAAAAACTTCTCTGATGCTCCGGGTGGCCCCAAAGTATAATTTTAATAGAATACTGTTGGTTTTCTAGTAAAAGGTTGGAAGGTAAATAATTCGACCACGCAGCTGAACCGCTGACTTGAGTTGAGAGAATTTCCGAAATTAAGTTGATATGTTTTAGGGTTTCAACCATCTATTTGGGAAATTGGTCTACTCACGAAGGCGCTGAATAGCTGCCTCTTTGTACGAAATATATTAGTAGAATTTGTCTGTAACTCAGCCTCTAGCAATGGCTCACGTGCTGCTTCGTTCCACTTGCAGTCCTTGAGGCCTCGGCTGATGGACTGGTCCGTTTCGCTCGCAGCGTACAAACTTGGCCGTTAGGCTTCGGAACGGAAGATGCCCCCCGTGGATTTAAACCGATTAATGGAACTTTACGTTTTGATCGATTTTGGGGAAACGAAGCGAGCTGTAAGGTCGTGTAAAAAAAACAAAATATGCAGAATAATATGCTACATTTATTTTGATGGATAAAACTCTAAAAATGTTTCATCCTCGCAAGAAAAATCTAAAAAATAATTACTTCCTGAGAAAAAACGTGCTTCCAATTGTTGGATCTGTTTCGCTAACGAACTCGTCCGAGCGACGTAGACGACCAACATGTGTACCAAATTTGGACTAAATCGAACTTAAAATAGGACAGCTAGAGTGTGAACACAAATATACATATATAAGCCTAATTTTTAATGACCCCCAAAACATATTCCGAGGACCATGATTGGTGCTCATTTACCACTCCCGACCTTAGGTCTCACCATAAGGGTCACTGCAATAGCTCTTCTTTCCTATGAAAATTCGCTCCAAACGAAAAAAAAACTAATTTGTTTCGGTGACCTGCATTCTGACGCATGCGCAGTAAGGCCAGAGTTTTGATTAGGACAGAGGCATTTGGTTCGGGTTAGGGTGGATTGGATGGCTAACAAACCACATAAGCCCCTTGGGACTGTTCAGGGGGGTTTGCTGAGTTATAGCAGTACGCATGGACAAACCCGGCTTACGTTTATTGCGTATATTAATTTCACTCATTCATCAGGCTAAATTGGTACAAAATTTCCTTTTATTTGTTTTTTTTACTTGGAAAAAACTGTAGTAAATATCAAATTAAAAATGTATCTACACTGTAGGCCTACGAACTACGCCCAGAGGACTTTTATTTATTTATTGGTTTCTTTGACAAAAAAAATTGTATAAAACAAGTCATATCACAACACACTGGAACAATATCGACAAAATACAATTAAACAACAAGTAGTACAAAAAAATAGAGCAAAATATACAATAATCAACACAAATACAAAAAATTCAAAAATTAAGTTAATAAGATAATAATTTTAAAAGTTAAAATGCTTTGCAAAAAAAGAGATCACATCTATCACAAAATAGTATCGTGATGCACAAACTTTTCCACCGAGTAAAAGGATCCAGACAATAGAAATTGTCTAAGACTATTTTTAAAAATCCTGCAGTTTGGGGAATTTTGAATGCTTTTAGGAAGCTTATTCGTGAACTTTGCACCAGCTTGCGAGGCAAGTTTACTGTATAAATTTAACCTATACTGTCTGGCACGATACTCACAAGCTTGTCTGGTACTGTAGTAGTTGTGTATATCCATATTTTGGACATGATCACACTTGAATTTAAAAAAAAGCAACACTTCAAGAATGTAAATACATGGAAGTGTAATTACTCCATAATTCTTGAAATGGTTTTTCCAACTTTGTCTTTTATGTAGCCCTGCAATAAGCCTTATGGCTCTTTTTTGCAAGACAAACACTCTTTTCGTGTTCTGAAATGATGAGTTTCCCCAAAGAAGAAATCCATAGTTCAAATAATGATACACTATCCCATAATAGGCTGTTAAAAGTATCGATCTACTACAGTATGGCTTCAAACTTCTCAGTACAAATATACTTGAGCTAATTTTTGCACTGATATTGCTAATGTGGTCATTCCAGTTCAACTTGTCATCAATTAGAAGACCCAAACATTTTATTGATTGCACTTCTTCAACTATACTATCACCTAGCATGACACTTGGTGTCAGATTTGAGCTAAGCTTTCTACTGAAGTTTATGTACTTAGTTTTACATGGATTGATTGTTAAATAGTTTTCAGCAAAATACTGTCCAGTGTCATTGACTTGTATAAAAGCCTTCTGCTCCAATTGTTGAACAGAATCTGCTTGAAAACTTAGTGTTGTATCATCAGCAAATTGAATTACCCTATCCGCATGTACTGATGATGACAAATCATTAATATAGAGTAAAAATAACACTGGGCCGAGAACTGATCCTTATTTTACACAAAGTCTAAAGGCTTACAATAGAGTGAACTCAAATTTTATCACACAAATAGTACGCCAGTGTAATTAGTTTAAACAGTCAAACTATGCTTATCTATACTAGGGATTGTGTTAGTTGCAAGTAAAATAGGGGAAAAGAAATAACGGCTGGTCCTGCTGAGCAAGAAAGCACAATCGTCCCCAAGAGTCGGTAATTAATGGTAACCGGGCGATAAAGAAGGAAATTTGATTAATTATAAAGGTGGAAACGTGGTTAATTTATAGCCTTTTAAATCCTTTTAAAATCACTTTATCATTGGCGGGGTTGGAGTAATGGGCAGGCAAGGATAATGTATCATCAATTAGAAATATTCCGATACATGTTTCAAAAATTGATTTGCCTTTAAAGATATTGTTCTAGAGATTCTGGGGAGTAATAGATTTCTCGCAGCTCCTATACCATAACATTTGGACGAACTAACGTGTTATTCGTCATCTCAACCGATTGGCCTTACAATAAAGGTAAGTAGGAGGTTTTGTATACAGATTGTTTCTTAAATAGGAAGCCAAACAGTTCCTGGGATCGAGACAAACATATTTCACAATATAAACATGGGTATTATACGGTGCTTACTCTTTCGTCTGTCTATATGTATTTTTAACAAAATATATAATTCATATCTAGAGAACGGTTTGTCAGGTTTAGTAAAATTTTAACAAAAAATGTCGACACCGTTTTTGTAGCCTATCGGATGGTGTAACTTTCAAAACAATCGGATGAAGGATAATAATTAAATTATAGATAATAACAGCATAATTATTGTGTACATACATTATTGTTGTGTTTAGTGTGTTGTATATAATAATGGAGTTAAGTGCAGAAACTGGCTCTTCAACACTTTAAAATGTTTGCGGCCAAAGAATATAACTGTAAGTCTATCTTGTGCTGAGATCTAGTGGCATAAAAAACTACTTCGTAGAAGAGCTGTTTAGCTTAGAAGCCAAGGGATACATGTGATGCAAGTCGCTTTACTTTACATAGGTAATTTATTTGTAACCTATGTTTTATTACATGACTTCTAATTCCTGTTAACACGTTCACTATTACGCACATTTCTAGGAGCTGACCTTCTATTTTTTATATTTATAGCCTAAATGAAATTACTTTATTTTTATTTTTGAACCTTTCTACGTAATAATCATTAATATTTTAAAGTCCATAGCACATAGGTTTAAAATTGGCGTGCAAAGACGCAATTCTCTGTGTATTGAAAATTCTCCCAACACGGAGGTTGGCGTACGAAGCACGCAATGCATTGTGTATTGAAAATACTCCCAATATGCGGGTTGGCGTGCGAAGCACGCAATGTACTGTGTATTAAAAATGCTTCCAATACGAGGGTTGGTTAGCGAAGCACGCAATGCATTTGTATTGAAAATACTACCAATACGGAGGTTGGCGGGCGAAGCATGCAATGCATTATGTATTGAAAATACTCCCAATATGGGGGTTTGCGTGCAATGCACTGTGCGTCGGCCGTTTCTCATAGTGTTCAGTGTCAAGCTCATCTGTGCGTCCTTAGCAGTGAACGGTTAACAGCGCAGGGGTACAAGTGAGAACTTTTATCAAATATTGGCTGGTAACAAAGAATAAGGGGATGAAAATCAAATTAATATTTGTTATTATTTTAGTCTAGAACCTAGCAATTAAAAATATACTAGTTTTATTGATCACGGTTTTACCTGGATTTGATTATAACACTTTAACTTTAACCTGAGTTTTCCCAAAACTAACTTCACTACACTTATACCCCTTGGCTTCTCAGCCCTTCATATATATATCTAAATTAGTTTTCTGTATCTTTCCACGTACAAATTAATAGTGAATTACAATGTATTAATTCATCTAAATACATTCCCCATGTATAATTGATACATATTAAAATGTTAAATGTAATATGTAAACATTACAAGTATAGGCGTAAAATAATTGAAAAATAGAACTACCCTGCTGCTCTCCCTAATGTCTCAAATTTGGAATTCTGCCGTAAAATCCTCCCGACTCTGCCTTGGAGTAATCTCTCTTTTTGTCATGCCCCTGTTGTCTGATTTTATGGCTTTCTTTTATGTGTCAGTGTTAGGTTTAAATCAATGCTATGGAATGTCTCGCTTCTTTCTTCGAGTCTGGAATCGTACTATATCTGACACAAAAACGTAATTTCTTTGCGCAAGACTAATGCAAATGGAGGCGTAGCGTGGCGAGCAGGTATTTTATTATTTACAATTGAATTTACCTGCTGTGGAAGGAATTAACATGGTTCGAGAAATATTAATTACATGATTACGTTATTAGCGACTTTCCATAGGAAAAATGAGCAGTTGCAATGGCCCTTATGGTAAGACCCAAGGTCGGGAGTAGCAAATGACCATCGATCATAGTCCCCAGAACACGTTTTGGGGCGTCATTAAAAATCATATATGTAGTACATATGAGTTCGCACTCTAGCGGCCGCATTTTAAGGGTCTGCTGTAGTGGCGGCCATCTTGGATTTGTATCCCATAAGAGCAATGTTAAATTTCAAACCAATTATTTCGTTTACTTTTTATCATAAAATTGTTTGCAAGGTCTCATTTTAAGCACAGTCACAATACGCATCCGTCTTACAATTTAAAAATTTTTTTAAATGCTTTTGATTTGTTATGTAATTGACATTTTGTAAGTACAAAGTTTGAATTTTTTCCCTAACACAATAACAAATTAATAATGAAAAATAATTTGCAAACCGGATCCGAAATTTTATAAAGAATATTCAGTTTTTTTTTTTCAACACTCAATTACAAAAGACTTATAAAATGGTATGAAATGAGGCAATGTCAAAGCGTTCAGCTGCAAGAAATTGCACTGTTTAAATAGGGATACAGTGAGAAGCGGTTGCGTTTCCGGTTGGTTTCTCGTTTACTGGAGCAGACCCTTAAGTCCTATTTGGTCCAAATTTGGAGCCAAAGAAATCCAACAACCGGAAGCACGTTTTTTTGACCGGAAGTAACTGTTTTGAGATTTTTCCTACGAGAATGAATTTTTTAGAGTTTTTTCTACAATTATAAATGCAGGATGTTATTCTGCACATTTTATTTTTTACACGACCTTACAGCTCGCTTGATTCTCCCAAAATCGATCAAAACACCCCATAAAAGTACCCGTTTCAAAGCCATGTGGTGGATTTCACCGTGGGGTTGGCGTGAGAAGCACGCAAGGCATTGTGTATTGAAGATACTCCCAATACGAGGGTTGACGTGCGAAGCATGCAATGCTTTGTGTATTGAAGATACTCCCAATATGCGGCATAGCGTGCGAAGCATTTTGCAATTATTTAGCACCTTCGTGAATAGCTAGACCTATTTCCCAAATTGTTGGTTGAAATCCTAAAACAAAGGCCTATAAACTTAATTTTGGAAATTCGCTCAACTCACATCAGCGGTTCAGCTGCGTGGTCGAATTATTATAAATTAACAAATCCATTAACCGCTTTTCCCAAAACGTTGCGGCTTATTAAGTTAAAACTATCTTGACATATTTGATTCTTCTGTACGTGTGTATGTTACTGAACTCCTCCAAATCGGCTACACCAATTTTGATGAAATTTTATATGTGTGTTTGAGTGCGTGCCTGTATGGTTTAGATTCACAATTGGAAGAGGTTGAGACGGGGTTGCTACCCATATACAATAAATATAAATTAAACTAACTTCCTACAAGCTATAAAGGTACAATTATGTAAAAGTAATATTTTTTTTAAGGGATATACAACACTATTTTCAATTTGATTGGCTGGAATAACTTCCCTTAAAATTAAATAATAATCCATTAGGCCTACTTTTCCTATATTCTCAAAAAAATAGTCAACTAATTTTACTTAAATTTCTTAATTTACACATATTAGTACCAGATTTTTTTTAGAGAAATCGACTCTACAAACAAACATATTTAAAATGGGGTAGCTACCCCTATAAAATAAAAATGAATTGCACTAAACTCCGACAAACTATAAATCTAAAATTATTCTTAATTGATATAAAAAAACATTTGCAATTCGATTACTTACTCGAAAGGAATGAAATTGGATAACCACACTTAAAATTAAATCGAGCAATAGCGGAGCATTGCTAGGTCCACTAGTTATAAAAAGTTATAAAGTTATAATTATAAAAAGGTTCCTTTTCAGCCTTTAAATTTAATAAGTAAATTTATTCCGTTTATTTGCTTTGTAATTCAATAATAACAGATAAACTCACTTCATTATATAAAACAATTCCTGCCATTTCGTGAAAACTCCTGCCGTACAGCGCATACAACACCCCATCTCAGAACCCGCACCACCTTAGCCCGATTCAAATTCCTTAGGTCACCGCTGTCCCCACCCCCAGGGCTATAGAATACAAGGGCTAGACCAGTCCGCCAAGGAAAGCGTTCCCGTGCTGCCACTGTGATGACGTCACGGTGGTACCTCCTGCTCCATTCCCACCGATTCTCATTAGTTTTCTTTGCTACAATAATTTCAATTTCTTAGAAAACCTGTAACATTTTGATGAAGCGCTCTTCTTTAATTTTAGTATTGACACTACACAAAGCAATAAGTAGACTGTAAGCAATTAGTTTAAAGATGTAAGAAGAAGACAGGGTTACAATAAAACTAATTTGTAGGTAATAAACCGTTGTAGTGTACTAATGTTAGCATACTTTTAATTTGATTCTCTGAAACATTTCTGAAAACTAAATACGAAATTGAAAATAATTGTATTTATTACGATAAACCACCAAAACTTGAATGTCATACTGCAGTTTAATAAAAGATGTACACCCATCTTATAAAATAAAACCCATACAAGTTATAAATACTTACACATAATGAGTAGCTTATATGCAGATATGCACATGACATACTAATTACTGCTGAGATAAAATAAAACTGCTTTATAGAAATTTTCCTTCCTTAGGGAATACTTAATTTTTTAATAGTTGAATTTTAACAATTAATTGAACTATTTAAATTTAAATTGACACTGTGCAATTTAATTTAGTCTAGAAGTTTAACTTAAAATTATGTTTTATCTTTTATTTTTGTCATCAATAATTTTATTACTCTAGGTTTAAATTTGATTATAATTATTTGTATATTAAATTTTTATTTATATCTAATTATTCTGAAAATTTTAAGTGCATTTTGCTAGTAATGATTTTTTTTACCATTTGAACTTTATAGCTGCAGAAGAAATTACTTGAGGACCTTGGTAACTTTTCAACATCTCGCTTGCAACTCTTACATTAAATAAATAATATTTTTTTAATGTTTATTTTAATTTGAAGCTGTTACTTAAAATTTGTTGTTTTTAAATTTTGAGTTATCAATAATTACCGGTGCTCTAAGTTTAAATTGTATTATTATTTATATATTATATATATATTTGTTTATATCTCATCATTCTGAAAATGTTTGATCTAATGTACTTTGTTGGTAAAAGTGTTTCTTAGAATATTTAAGTAACACTGCAGACAATATTACTTGATAATCTTGGTAATATTTCATAAAGTAATCTCGTCTACAACGTAACATTAAATAAATAAATACCTTGCTAAACAAAAAAACATATAATGTAAGTGATTGTGTATATTGTAAAACTGTTTAAAAAAATTCATGGAATGCCTCTTCGAGAAAATTAGCATTGAATATGCGTCAAAAGGCGAAAATCTTGCGGAATTATATACCTTCTTTTAAAACGTGTACTGAGCAAAATAATTGCTCAATATTCAC
>JAGFPH010003677.1:5410-21470 GCA_018207615.1 Philaenus spumarius
ATTTGTCGTTGCCATAGCAACCAATTTTATAACGTTTTTTCGTTACGCGTATTCTGTATTTGTCTTTGCCATAGCAACCAATTTTATAACGTTTTTCGTTACGTGTATTCTGTATTTGTCGTTGCCATAGCAACCAATTTTATAAATCTTTTTCGTTTAGCGTATTTTGTATTTGTCGTTGCCATAGCAACCAATTTTATAACGTTTTTTCGTTACGTGTATTCTGTATTTGTCGTTGCCATAGCAACCAATTTTATAACGTTTTTTCATTACGTTTATTCTGTATTTGCGTTGCCATAGCAACCAATTTTATAAATTTTTTCCGTTACGTGTATTCTATATTTGTCGTTGCCATAGCAACCAATTTTATAACGTTTTTTCGTGTATTCTGTATTTGTCGTTGCCGTAGCAACCAATTTTATAACGTTTTTTCGTTACGTGTATTCTGTATTTATTTGTCGTTGCCATAGCAACCAATTAATTATTCACTAAGCGTTACATTTTCTATTTGTCAACTCCAACCAGCGTAAAGGAACTTAGTTCCAACAATTAACACAGTTCTGTTCAAAGTATGTTCGTTTCTTTACAATTACAAAAATTGTCACACTAAACTAAATTCCAATTTGCTTTCAGGTTGAAGTTATTTAACGGACTCGGTGGATGAACGTCAACAGTTTAAATGGCCTACTCCAATTGGCTGTTTCTGATATCCGTCATCGTCGTTTCGTTGCACGTCTCCGCTTCAGAACCCGTGGAACCGTCGAAGACTTCAGGTAAGCGATTCACTTCAATGCATGGGGGGCGTCCAGACTGAGCAAACATGTATGCCAACAAGTTCGTTGAAATAGTATATTCCGTCACAAGTCCGGAAAGTGGCCGTTACCGGTGCACGATCGAGCACCGGTATAGCACTTTCGGACGAGTTATGAACAGTACTTTTCATCATACCACCTTTTATAAAATATACAGGGTGGCTAAAAATAAACTTGGTCCAACACCCCCTCTTAACTTGTTAAAATTGTTGATTTATTTGAACTGTTTCCAGCAATTAAGTACAAACAAAAGTAACTTATTCAAACAATCAAATATTTATTAGGTTAAGAGCAGTAGGTAATTTTACAAATTGAAAGAAATGTTGATGGTACAGTTTTGGTTATTCGATATGTTAATCCCCTAATTTGGAAGTTTCTTTTGTAAAACCTGGACGTTTTCAGAATGACAAAAACTGTTAAACACATTTTGGGTATCCGTTTGGAAGTCAGGTGCTATTTCCAATATTGATTCAGGAATATTAATAATTGAATCAGCCATTATAAGTACGTTTACACTTTTACAATAGCCTATAGGCTAATAAACTAACATCAAAGCTTTGTTATTGTTCAATTTGTTTATGTTGCTAGAAACAGTCAGCTGTTTAAACATTGTATAATGGAATACGGTAAGTAGAATAGCAGCGCTCGTGGTGACAAATCGTGGAACCTTCTTTCCCGGCCTAGTCCTTTTTACAGTTTTACCCGGACTGTTTACACGGCCTATCGGGAATCGATTGGTTTCAACCACTGCTGATAGTATTGAAAACAATGGTTTATTGCGTTGGTATGATGAAAAATATTTTTTACGAACACATTTCGTGAGATTTTTGGAAAAATAAACAAAACAAAACGGATGGAGGGCTAGGGTTGCGAGCACGGTGAAATGTTCTAGGACGTCTGCTGTCCTTTGGATGCCACGATGTCCTGCCACCCGTATCAATTCCACGTTCTTTGCGGAGAGTTTAGATAATGACGAGAGATATTCCTGCACAAGTTTTAATGAGATTTGTATTGAGTCGAGAGGTTTAAGTGGTGCTTGACTGTCTGAAATAACGAGGTTTTGTTCGTTTCTGTAACCTTTCTACGTTACTCAGTGGACGCAGTCAGTGATTGCTGGGATTTCTGCTTGGAAGGACGGAAACGTGACGCTATGAAACCAACTAAAATTTAATACTAAAGAAGTGTAAGGATTAAAAAGTTACAAATTAAACTGTTTCCATTTAGTATTAATAATAATAATAATAGTTTTATTCTATATAGACATATACAGACACTAGAGGGCTCCACCTCTGCTCGCTTCGCTCACCAACCCTCGCAAACATCAAATGCAGTTTCTTGTATGCTATATTTTCCCTGGAATGACGATTGAGAAGGACAGAGATTTTTTTATTTATATATAGAAGGGTGGAAATTTTTAAGTTATTATGACCAACATGTAATGCAGTAAAGTAGTATTTCAAACTTAGTTTTGTTGAACTGTCGACATGTTTTCTTATTCAGAAGATCTTATACTATTACATTCTAATTTGAAAAACTAAAAGATTTAGAGTAAATCCACTAAAAAAAACCGACAACAATATGGTGAATTTCATCACTTATGTTTGGACTTGAGTCGGAATACAGAATTTTTTTTAGAATATATGAGAGTAAAACTCATCAAAGTTTATTATACAGAGTTTATAAAAAGTCTTGGTGATAACCGACCATTTCACCCCTTACCCCAAAATGAGGGGTTGAGAAGGTAGCTCAAAATCTTAAATACAAAAGGCTTTATAAATTAAGAAGAATGGCACAAATTAGAGGTTTCTTAACCAAATCGAAATTTCTTAAATGAGCAGTTTCCTGGAAGATGGATAGGTCGGCGTGGTGCCATAGAGTGGTCCGCTCGGTCACCCGATCTATCACCCTGGACTTGGGGGTTCCTTAAAAGTAAAGTGTTTGAAACTAAACCTCAAATCGTAGGTTAATTAAGAGCAAGGATTGAAAACGACATCCAATGTGTGTTTTCACACAAAATATTCCAATACACAGGAATAATGGTTCTTTGCAGGTTATTTAATAAAATCAAGAAATATTTCTACAATTTAGCATAAGCTTAAAAGGAACTAATAAACTTGCCGTTTCTAGATGCAGCAGGTCTTCTACGCTGAAAGCACAACTGCTGATAACAATCCAGTGATAATAGTATCCAGTGATTTTGAGCATTTAATCTAAATTTAGAATTCGGGTAAAACTTTAAATTTATTATCAATTAAACAAATATTAAACAAAAATTAGTAGTGTTAAAACCCTCTAAGGATGATGACCATGTCATCGAAATATACATAAGGGTAACGTATTAAACATAATTTACAATTTAGTTGTTTGGTTTTTTTTCCTTATTTTGTGGTTTGGGTTTTTATTTAAATCAGTGTTTATTATCAATGAAATGTATTGTATTAATTAAAAATCTGTGTTAATAAGATGTTTTCAACTTTGACTGGCCGCCAGTTTCGACAGGGTTAAGATAGATACCTCTAATTTGCGCCATTCTTCTTCATCTATCAAGCCCTTTAAAATGCGGTATCACTTGATTGGGGGTTTGTATTTATGATTTTTGAATTACCCTCTCAACCCCCCATTTTGGGGTAAGGGATGAAATGGTCGGTTACACCAACATTTATCTGTAAAGATACCCTGAAGATCATTTATTTATTTCTACTTGTTCCAAAGTTAAGGAGGGGGGACGTTTTGGACACCCGGTACATATACACTAATACAAACATACGTACAGCAATTTCTACAGACACTCAGATTCTTGTATTAATCCCCACCCACGAGTATAATGCCAAACTTGTTGAGCATATTATTTAACGGGAATATCCCTTCCGTTAAAATATTGCACAAAATCATTCCTAAACAGTAAAAACCGTTTAGAATAAAATTTATTACCTTATTCTAAAAAAAGACCAAACAGGCGTGTATAGATTGACACGCGATGATTGTGACATAGGCCAAACTGCGAGAACGTTTAGAGAATTCAATTTAAAGAACACTTGCCGAAGAGAAAATTTCAGGTAAGAAATCGAATTTTGCACGCCATTTAATAGACGAGGACTTTGATTACACGAGCTTACAAAATAACGTTGAAACAATAAAAATATGTTCTAAAGGTAGATGTACGAACGCTGTCGAACAGTATGAGATTTGTAAGGCGTTCAAATCAAGAGATGCAAATGGCGAACATCAATTACTGAACGAACAGCTAGGCTAAATTTTGACTCTAATTCTTTAAATAAAGCACTCAACCTCCGAAATTTGTTGCGATAAACGTATTGTGATGGGGTTTTTTGCATTCGCTTCCAAAAATATCTGAACAAATGTACTTAGTTTTCATTTTATAATTTTTCAAATTGCATTTGTGCAGTGTAAAATGCGTTCGGAAAAATGCATTTTCTGAAGTCACTTAGAAAAAATGCATAACTTTGTTAATAATACTTGGAATGGGCTCAAATTAGATTCCTGGCGGGTTTTGAGGTCGCTGATCCCGAATATGACCTCCAAATTTGTCCATCGCTGACCTGGAGCTTGGGATTGCTGATAAACGTCATCTCCGAGGCTTCTCCTGAAATTCACGCTCAAATGAAACGAAACTCCTCACCTGGGTTTTTTCTGGGGTCCTGATTCCAAATCTGGCCACCAACCGGGTATCTGGTGCACCAGATATTGAACATCGACGTCATCCCCTAAAATTCCTGTAAAATTCGTACAAACGAACCGAAAATCGTATCAGGGGTTTTCTTTTGGGGCGCTCTTCTCGAATCTGACATCGGCGATTGGAATCAACAACCCAAAAACCCCTGGACAAATTTGGAGGTCATATTCGGGATGAGCGACCTCGAAAACCTCCAGGAACCTGATTTGACTCCGTTCCAAATGTTATTAACCAAGTTATGAATTTTTTTCTTAGTGACTTTTGAAAATGCATTTTTCCGAATGAATTTTGCACTGCACTGCACAAATTTCTAAAATTATAAAATGAAAAGTAGGTACATTTTGTTCAGATAATTTTCGGAAGCGAAAGCTTAAAAACCCCATCTCAATCCGTCCATGGCATTAAATTTTTGAGATTTTGGCTCTTCTTGTACTTTATTTCCTCGCCTACTTGTGTGATACGGCGATAAGAGTTGAAAAGGCTCGCGGAAAGAACACATCCCAAGTGGGCGAGATAACAGACTGACAGTTGCCGTCCGGTATCCAGAAGGTGTACAACACAAAGTACTCTAAATATGCATTATTGTGTTTTGTGAGATTAATTTTAATGTTTGACTACCTCGACCGAGTAATGTTATTTATTGTGCCTGAATATGTGATAAAAGTCCCGAAACGCGTCACATATACAATACAATAAACGGTACCAGGAACTGGCACATACTTTCTCACAAACATATTTAAATGATTAAACAGATTCACTGTGACTTGTATGGTGGGGTAGGAGAGGTGATTTTGTATTAAAGTTGGAGATTAACTAATAAATATTATTATTATTATCTAGATAGAAAACTATTCGATCGATTTCGAACAAATTTGCACCAAACACGTCAATTAGGTCTTTATAGATGCACGTAAAAAGGATTTAACAAATTTTGAAAAAAAAACCTTTATGCCCAAAAAACCCCAAAAATCAGTTATCATTTTTATTATTAGCTAAACGAGAATTTAGAAATATGCGGGTTTTTGCATATGGTAGGGCACATTAAAGGCTATAAATAAGCCAAATTTTATCAAAATCGTTAGAGACGTTTTTTTATAAAACAATAATAATAGTTTTTTGGGGGGTTTTGGCCAAAAAGGGGATTGTTTTTCAAAACTTTTCAAACCCCTTTTTCGTGCATCTATACAGGCCTACTTGACATGTCTGGTACAAATTTGGTTGAAATCGATCGAATAGTTTTCTCTCTAGCTTTGTGTACATACAGACAGACATTTTGAAAAAATCAGGGGGTCCCAAAACGGATATTTCCACAAAAATCTCAACATCGATTTTTTTTGCGATCACTATACTTTCTCTATACTATAGGAAGGTAACGACGGAAAAAAAAGGTAAGACACTTTATTCCAATCAATTAGTGACCTGGATACTGAAAATAAATTCGTTAATAAAAACCTTCCGAAGCAATGTCTTTGTATAGAACAGCGTGCAACAAAGTGGGAAACGACCTCTTTTGCATGTAAATTGCATAAAGAGCAATCGAAATTAACCCCCTCTGACCATGGCCTATCGTTTAAGTACAACAATTTCCACCTACATTTTATAATTTATTTTATTGTTGAATTATAAAAAAAAAATCATTTACACACGTTTTAGCACCTAGTTCCAAATGTGATAAATATTTACGGCTGCTCATGGAAGCAAACTTTAGCTTCGACTATAGGAAACATCTGACCCTTCTACGTCAGATATTCCTTCATCAAAAGCCGCGGTTTGTTTGTATGATAATATTTGCTCCCCCGACAAGCCCAATCACATAATGCGGTAGATTTATTAACTAAATGGAATATCTTATTGACAAACTCGTCGAATGTACCAAAAGTAAATACATCCACGTACAACATAATGTAAACACATTAATTTAAACATGTTACGTAGATATTTGCATGCCAGAATGGTAAATAAATCATTAATATTGTCTCTTTCGATTAGCCAGATTTTACGTTCTTTCAAAATTTACATAAACTAAAATTCTCCTCACATTTTTTTTGTAAACATTTCATTGAGAAAAACAAAAACATAATAACACTAGCAACAGTGTTTTATCTACAAATCTTGTATCACTGAGGATGACGACTTGGTAGTTGAAACGAGATTGTTTAATTAAACGTATGTGAGTGAGAATTGAGGCGTCTAGTTCCAAAACTAGCTTTTTCCACTTTTTCCGAAATTGAGTTAGTTATGGCACTAGATTGCTTGGTTGCTGCCCTACATCATTTTGATGAAACAATTGTGCCAAAAATTTTCTTTTCCTGTTGAAATCAGCTGTAAAAATCAAGTATCGTAGCAAAACTCGCATTTTCCAACGCAGTTGCTTTTTCCAAAACTGGTTTATTCCGCCTGGCTAATCAGACATCAGCTTGTAGGTCACGTGACTGCCCGGCCGGAAGACTTTGTCACAATAGTTTTATTCTAACCTCTACAATTTAATAGTGTTCATTGTGCTCGTTATTAGTGGTTGTTATAAGAACTTTATTAGGTTTTTCCTGATAAAACTTTTAAAATTGATGTTTCTATAACACCCTCCGAAGCAGAGAAAAGTAGCCTATTTATGTGTGCTCATTATTTATTAAATAATGTTCCAGAAACTGTGAAGAGAATAGATTGTTTTCCCAGTCAGAGGACATTCATTCCTGCCTTCTGACAGGAGTTATGGGTTTATTGAAAAATCTCTCAGGAAAAATTCCAGTTATTTGTGAATCTGATACATACAGGGTGTTTACAAACTTCCTGGAAAAATTTGGTGTATTTGTTCCTTAGGTCGAGACAATAAAAAAACGTCCTATAAATATGGGTCTGAAATGCCTAGTTTTCTGTCTGTCCGTCTGTGCTTTTTACAAATTATTTTATAACCTGAGTACTATTTTAGATAGAAACTTCAAATTTGGCACCAACGTGTACCTTGGTAGGTCAAACAAGTTTATAAAATTTCGTTACGATATATTAAACAATTTCAAGATGACGGCCATTTAAAATCTTTGGTATTAAATTTCACGAAAACCGTAATTTTTATAAAAAAATGTTACCTGTAATAAAAAATGTAGAATTTTAAAACGAACCAAATCATACTTTATTTTCTGCAATCAGTTAATAAATAACTTAGTAATTAGACATTTACCTAATTATGTAACAACTGTACACGGCAAATTGTTGTTTAGTGCAAAATTTTTTATGTTATTTATTTCAGTAAATGTCTCATTACCTAATTATGTAACAACTGTACACGGCAAATTGTTGTTTAGTGCAAATTTTTTATGATATTTATTTCAGTAAATTTCTATCTAAAATCGTACTCAAGTTATAAAATAATTTGTAAAAAACACAAACAGAGGGACAGACAGAAAACTAGGCATGTCAGACCCATATTTATATGACGTTTTTTGATTGTCTTGACCTAAGGAACAAATACACAAAATTTGTCCAGGGAGTTTGTAAACACCCTGTATATTGAGGTTTTCAAAAAGCAATTAACAGTAAAATGGTTAGGTGAAGACTGTGACGTATTAGATTGGAAAGCTTCTGCAAACAGACTTGTTAAAAAACCCAGGCAATTCAATTTTCTAAATGCAAAAGTTTTGTATTTTCACGAAACAAATGTAAGAATAATTTTCATCTCAGGAGTAAAATTTCCTACCAATCTGACTTGAACACTTCGACATCAGTTTTAAAGAAAGGTACGACACGTAAAAAGGTTTTGAAAATTTTTGAAAAACAACACCCTTTATGGCCAAAAATTCCCCCAAAATCAGTTATTATTATTATTATTATTAGCTAAACGAGAATTTTTAGAAAGATGCTGTTTTTGCATATGGTAGTGCACATTAAAGGCTACAAATAAGCCAAATTTTATCAAAATCGTTAGAGTCGTTTTTTTATAAAAAAATAATAACATATTTTTTGGGGGGTTTTTGGCCAAAAGGGGGTTGTTTTTCAAAAATTTTCAAACCCGTTTTTCGTGCATCTTTACAGGCCTACTTGACATGTCTGGTGCAAATTTGGTTGAAATCGATAGAATATTTTTCTCTCTAGTTTTGTATACATACAGACATACATAAAGACATGCAGACATACAGACATATACACAGAGATACATACAGAAAGACATTTTGTAAAAAACACTTTTTTGGGCTCAGGGGGTCCCAAAACGGATATTTCCACAAAAATCTCAACATCGATTTTTTTGCGATCACTATACTTTCTCTATACTAACTAATAGAAAATAAAATTCTCTATAGAAAATAAAACTAATGAATTCAATTATCTCATATATTATTTCTCAAGGCAATTTTTTTGTCGGTACGCCATAACTTCCGTAATACATCATCAAATTACATGAATGAGGCATCATTTTAAAGCTTTCCTTAACCGCTACACCGGAAAAATATACAAAATACAATTATACGAAAAAAACAACAAAAAAATACAAAAAAAAGAAATAAAGAATCAGAAAGTAACAGTGATGTAAGATCAAGTAAGTTGTATGGAAATTTTCCTGGCGTTGGCAACACTGATGATAACAATACCCAGCTGGAGAGCTGCCGTTACGCCACTACATTACTATTTTTAATTAATTGTATATTTAGTATCGTATAGTATAGTGTACTTTAATTAAGTGGGAATTAAATAAGTTAGAATGCGAATGCTTCGCACGGGTCAGCTAGTTCTTACTAAATACAAATGCACTGCATCACTCAAATCACTTCAGAATACTGAAAAATTACCTTTGGTAAAAACTCGAAACACGGACGGGATTTGGACTTTTAACTGAATATAAAATAATAAAAGAGAAAGAGATCAGATAATAAACATTTCGCTATAGTATTAGGTGTATTTTTGTCTATTTAAAGCATTATTGTTAGTAAACAAGTCATTGTCAGTCCTGCGTTTCATTGACAGTAAGTTTTGTTTGTGTTGTGAAACTTTTGTCCAGTAGTGTATATTATTGTAAGCAACGGAATACACTCAGTAGGTGCTATGCAATCGGCCTAAATCAATACCTATAATTGTGTTTTTGTTATCATATTGAAAGATCAAAGTTATTCGCACATTGTAAGTGACTAAGTACGACCGGGAGAGACACCCAACTACATTCAACACATTGAGACCGATTTCAGAAGGGATCCACCATTGAATTTCGCCATTAGATGGAAAATGTATTGTTTCCATTTTAAATGTACAATAAATTTAGGAGATGGGCGTCTATTGCATTATTTAAGTAGACACTGACATCGTTGTCAGTGAATGAGTAATCATACACCGTTAACCTTTACATATTTAGCTGACACAGAGGGAGCGCGGTTACGGAATTTTAAGTACATATTATCTGTGTAAAGTACGTCTATAAAAGGGTATAATTGGAGATAAATAGCGAGTTCTCGAAGAGAATAAAGGATCGTAAAAGTACTTTTGAGTAGTGCGTGCGAGTGAGAGAGAATGTTTTACAGCTGTGTAACGATAGGGAATAACAAACTGGGCTAGTAATATCGATACAAGAAAAATGTTGCCATCGTGAAATATAATACTTCCATAAAAAGGAAATGTCAAAATAAGATGTGTAAATTTAATTCGATTAGTATCGATTGTTCTTGTTGACGAATTTCAGTAGGAAAGATGAGCTATTGCAGTGACTCTTATGGTAAAATCTAAGGAAGGGAGTCATAAATGAGCACTGATCATGGTCCCCAGAACAAGTTTTGGAGTGTCATTAAAAATTTGTACAAATGTGTTTTTACACGTTTAATTAAAAATGATGTGTATATGTGTTCGTAATCGAACGGCCGCATTTTAAGTCCGATTTGGTCCAAATTTGGTACTAACGTTGGTTGTCTACGTCGCTGGGTCGAGTTCGTCAGCCAAAAAATCCAAAAACCGGGAGCACCTTTTTTAATCGGAAGTAACACGATTTTTTTGGAGTTTTTCGTACGAGAATGAAATGTTTTTAGAGAAATAATCTTAACAGAGGCAGCGTAGACTGACGGTCTACGTCGTGTACTCGCGAAATGGAGGAACCCGGTTCGACTCTCGGAGACAACCAAACTTTTTTCAAAGCAAGTAATTAAACTAAATTAAATATTAATTATTACAAAACAAGATGGCTGCCAAAAAAAGAAAGATGGCGGCTCAAAAAAAGCCCCAAAAATCTAAATTAGCCCCAAAATCCCCAAAATCGCTCCAAAAATCCCAAAAATGGTGGGCTTAGGTTAGGAACCAAAAAATCCCCAAAATCAAAAATCCTCAAAAAGGTAGGCTTTTTTTAGGAACCAAAAAACTCCCAAAATCCAAAAATCCCAAAAAAGGTGTGCTTAGGTTAGGTTAGGTCCCCAAAAAAAAGTGGGCGTAGCTTAGGTCAGGATCCAGAAAACCTCCAAGAAACACCCAAAAAAGGGGAGCGTGGCCCAAGGTCAATGACCTTCCCCCGCTACATTTTACGAACTCATACTCACGTTTACTACTACGCAAATTTCGGGATATTATTCTGCACATTTTGTTTTTTTTACCCTACCTTATAGCTCGCTTGGTTCCCTCACAATCGATCAAAACGTAAACACCCACACAAAAGTACCCGGTTCAAATCCACATGGGGCATCTTCTGATCTGTGGCCCAACAGCCGAGTTTGTACGCTGCGAGCGAAGCGAAACAATCGATAAGCCGAGGCCTCCACTTCGTTCCACGGAGTTTCCGCTGCGAGTGGAACGAAGAATCGCGTGAGTGGATTTTATCGTACACTGGGCTACTTATCCTAGTCCGTCGGCCGGAACAAAAGCTTTGTCCATTGCAAGCGCAGCGAAGCAGTCCGTAATCCGAAGGCGCAAGATCGAGATGAAAACCCGCAAAGCGAGAGTTTCCGTTGCGAGCTGAACAAAGCAGCGCGTGAACCGGACCTGGAGGCTGAGGTGCGAACCAATTCTACTAATATATTTCGTTCATGTAGTCAGCTATTGGGTAGAACGATTTCCCAAATAGTTGGTTAAAATTCTAAAACATTAAAGACAATTTTTGTAATTCGTACAACTCACGTCAGCAGTTCGGCTGCTTGATCGAATTATTTGTACTTTCTCCCCCCTATACGTAGTATATGGAGCAAGTATTGTTTTCGTCCAAATTTTCGAATTTTAACTTTTAGTGGAATTATCTTTTTTGGTGCTCCCTGAAACCCAACAATTTTTTTAGTGGAATTATATGTGTTGGTGCTCCCTGAACCCAAACATATTTTTAGTGGAATTATTTGTTTTGGTGTTCCCTGAACCCAAAAAAGTGTTTTTTTGTGATGTCTGTCCGTGTGTCTGCGTGTCTCTTAAGATGTGTACGGATTTGGAGACTATACCAACAGTCCGATTTTGATGAAATTTGTTATGTAGGTGTAGTTCTGGAATATCTCCAGGAGTTATTTCCATTTTTTTTTATTTTTCAAAAAAATTTTCAAAAAACGAGAAAAATCTAAATTTCTCAAAAACGGCTCTAACGATTTTGATAAAATTTGGCTTTTTTGTAGCCTTTAGTGTACCCTACCTTATGGAAAAAACCTTATCTTTCTAAAAATTCTCGTTTAGGTAATAATAATAATAACAGATTTTTTGGGTTTTTGGCCAAAAAGGAAAATAACCACCTCCTATGCTACTCTTTGGAAGGTATAAATTTTCAACTGGGAGAAAGTATGTGGAAGTTATCTGGTACCGTTTATTTATTGTAAAGACGAAAAACCTCGTAGGTTATCATTATCTTCCGGTAATAGTGAGCACATTGATGCGAAAGATGTGTGCTCCAATGTGACCGACTACCAGACGAAAAATGGCGTCGCGACGATCCCCCAAACCTCTTGCAGTCCTGACTTGCCCCAGCAGACTTTTTTCTATTCCCAAAAGTTAAATCCTTCCTCAAAGGACACCACCATGGGACCCTAAGAAGCTTGCACGCGTACCCTTAAGGACCTTCCGGAATCCGCCTACCAGGTAATCCGCGTGTAAAAATCGCATGCAAAAGTGTATCGTATGTACTGTAATGTACAAAAGTGTATGCTCAAGTAATGTACTTTGAAGAATTTCAAGGTTTTGTAACAATATCCAAAATAAATCTATTTTTCAGAAACTTTACCCGATACTTTTTATACGGACCCTGTAAGCTCGTGTATAAAAACAATGCGTGCAGATAAATCTCCTATATTTATTCAGAAATGTAGTGAAACTCTATATTTGCAAACTGTATTAGGGTGGTACAGCACAAGGGGAGAGGCGGGGGCTTTTAGAAAATACATGCTTCATAAGGGTCTATCACGTATAAAAAATTCAGCCCCTAATTAGTTGCTGCTATGGAGCTTTACGGCCTTTATTGGCTGGGCAACCTTTCAGCCTATTGTGAAGTACGTCAATTAATGTCTATGCTAACTGTGGAATGACGTACTCTATACATCCGACGAGGGTACTTGAGTGTTGTAGCAAAATAAAATCCGATAATCATACCAGTCGTGCTGTCAGCTTTAAAGCGGGTCAACCACCGTTTACTTCGGTTCCGCCCTCTTGCACAAAGTCTGACTATGCGTTACTGTATTTAAGAACAACATGTTTAAATGTTAAAATAGCAACGTGTAAATCCTCTTGACACCTGACGAGCAAGAAACTTTTATGTGAAATTATAATTAAGTACGACTATTAATTACCGTATCTAACCTTACGGGTCGGTTCTCTTCAATCTAATATGATAATTAAATTCTACAGTTTTATAACTTTTTATCACAAACGTTCTTAAAATGCATTTCAGGTTAGAAGTAATTAAAATAATAATAAAACAAAAAATAATTGTTAAATAAAACTACCCTTTGCTGTTCACCCTTACTTGGACATTTTATTACCTTAAAGTTTCGAAAGAGGGTGTTTACTTATCCAACATTAGGGTTAATAAAAGGGAAATAAAAACACGGTAAATAAGAATATGAAATAAAACAGTTTCTCGTGAAGCCGATTTTTTGTTATTTTGTTATATTTATTTATTTTGATATATATTACAACTACAAAAATTAATAAAGTTTTGAATTTCAACAAAAATAATAGATACAAATAAAAAAATACATTGAATAAATGTGAAATAAAAATAATTCTATCAAGCAGTCGAACCACTGCGTGCTGGCGCTGACGTCAGTCTCCAGCCCTAGCTCAAGAGTTGCTTCGCTTCGCTTTCATTAGGGTAGTACATTAAATATAACTTCTCTATAAATTGTTTTGTAATAGTTTTTTGTTCCTTCTATTTGTGGTTCGGGGTTTTATTCAAACATTTGTTTTAAGTTAGCAGTTTTAGAGATAGTACCAGGGCGACCGAGCATTACTTGTTTTTATTGTTTTTTTTTTTTTAGGAAAATATATGTAATTACTAATCGCATACTGAATAAATATTAATATTTTTCGAACTTACGTACATATGAACTGTTTATCCTATACTCTAATACGAAATAAAAATACTTCAACAGATGTCGTTCTCCACAAAAACCTATCTTAAAGGTTAGAAATTAAAAAAATTGTTTTAAGCTTGAAATCAGCTGATAATGGCAATAATATAGGCTGATAACTGTTATTATTATAGTCAATACACATATGTAATGATTTTAAACACCATAGGCCCAATGTTAAAAATTTTCATTTTCAAATGAGTTGTTCAGAAAGATACGAGTTTTCCTGAGGTAGGGGTTTTTACCAATCGATTTTTTAGACCCAAAAGCCTCTAATCCCAAACTTTTAGCAACATCCTTCCGCTGGATCTCGAGATTGCTCGTACAAACAAACAGACATTGCTCGTATTAGAGTATAGGATTTGACATTAGAAATTTTAAATGGCCGTAATTTTTTATGTATAAAAGGTAACGTATGAAATGTGTAATTATAATATTAGGTCAATATCTATACTAATATTATAAAGAGGTAAAGTTTGTTTTTTGTTTGTTTGTTTGTACGTAGGGGGTAATCTCTCGAACTACTAAACCGATTGAAAAAACAGTTTTACTAATAAAAAGCTACACTATCCCTGAGTAACATAGGCTATAATTCATTTCGATAAAAACCTTTTTTTATTTCAATATTTGTAAATTTAGTCTGAAAAAATTCTTAGGTTAAGCCTGGACTGATAAATCAACATATGTATTTACATGTATTACCATAGCAACCAACTTAATAAAATAACAGATGTTTCTGTAATTTTTGTTGTGTACTGTATTTCTAACTTTTAGGTTAGTTTTGTTTAAAGTGTAGACCTGAGCCTTCCTGCTTATTTTAACCTGCATTATAATTAATTGGTGTTATAAAATATACGAAATAATTTTATTTGAACGTTTAACATTATTTACCGTCTTAGCTTTGGGGTTATTATTAATCCTACTACTTTATTATAAAGAAAACGTAACATGATTAAGTGTATAGAAGATTCCAACGGGGTTGGCGTGCGGAGCCCGCAGTGGGTTTCCCTAGTCTTTCATATTTTCAAAGATATTAATTGTTTATAAAAAAAAAAAAAAAAAAAATGATTGATAGTTGGAAAACCGACCATTTTTGACCTAAATTTATGGGAACATGGTTTTATTTTCAGCTTTAGAATAGCCTGATAAAGTTTGGCACACTATTTTCTAGACAACCTGTACACCTGACTACGATACATCAAGTCGAAATTTGATTAAAATCTCTAAAGTAGCTTTTGATGAAAGAAACTCTAGTCGACTAGGTACAATTGTATCATATTGTACAGTCGAACCGTCACGTAGTAGGAAATCCTAAATAAGTTGATTTCGAGAAATCTCGTTTTCTTAATAACAGGGGTCTGGATTATAGCCAGCGTATTGCTTATTATTGTTTTTTCCGCAGTTGATTTAATCATTTCGCATCATAAATAGAACGAATGAAATCGTTGAAGGTAAAATTAAACCCAGCTCGACTCTGCGAAATACATTTCACTACAACTACATATGCAAAGTTGAATACAAGAAAATAAAGCAGGAATAAAATTGTCTGCGTTTCAAAATTAATATCAGGGTTTTAGGCTTTGTAGTCTTTATTACATTTAACTTACAATAAATTATTATTACAATCTAGCTGAATACCCGTGCTTTGCTACGGAGAATTTTTTGCATCACTATGTTACATAATTGTAATATTTCCCTCTCGTTTTCTTTCATCTTTTATTTCATGAAAGTGAATCTTTATATATATATAAAAGCGAAATACCACTCACTCACTCACTCACTGACTCAGTCATCACGGTTTCTCAAAAACTACCGAACGGATTGAAATGAAATTTGGTATGTAGCTTCCTCTAGGGCCATAGGTGCTCACTAAAAAAGGGTTTTAAAAATTGGAAATTGTATGGGGGTTTGGGGGGTAAAAATGACTAAATCACGATTTCTCCAAAATTACCGAACAGATTGGAATGAAATTTGGTATATAGCTTCCTCTAGGGCCATAGGCACTCGCTAAGAAAGGGTTTAAAAAAATTCGAAATTTTAGGGGGTTTGGGGGGGGGGGG
>JAGFPH010003677.1:28541-43213 GCA_018207615.1 Philaenus spumarius
ATACAAATATTATAATCATACTGTTATCGGCAAAATACTGTGACTAAACAGTTTAGGTAAGTCCTCTAGTTTTTTTTATTTTTTTATTCTAATTATATAAAGTGATAATACGACGAAATAGTATAATTATACAAATATTATAATTTTTTTGATATTTCTCAAATGAGGCAACCTTTACTATCTAGTTACCTTGATTTATACACACCTTATTCAGTACAATAACCTATTGTTCGATTTGGCAACGTTGATTAATTTCCATTTTAAATACGCAGTTAAACTGTACTTTCTATTGTTCGATGCATTTGTTTACGTTATTATGTTTGTTACATTATTTTCACATTTTTTTGCTTTGTGGATACTTTTGGGGTTAATATTGTTTAGTTGATTTAATTCTTACATGTTTGGTGTATGTGAAGTGATTTATTTTGTTATAATTACGTCAAATATCGTGGAAAAGTCGAAACTTAACCTATACAATTTCAAGTTTTATTTCTTTCATAACTCCTACAAATATTATTTCCCGGGAAAATTTTTGTTGTTTCTACAATCAGTTACATGTGTTCTTTCATGTTATATCAAATTCCCTTAGAAATCGTTTGACAAGGTAAACTACATTTTTACCGATAAAACAGCCGTTTGCTCGGACAATATTTCAATTGACAGCTGATTTCAAACTTTAAAGCAATATTGTTTGTATTTCTAACTCATAGGTTTTTCTTGAAGTTTAGACCTGAGCCTTGCTGGTTCTTTTAACCTTATTATAACTGATGTTATAAACTATCTATATATTAAATAATTTGATTTGAACATTTAGAATTATTTACCATCTTAGTTTTGTGGTTTTGTTATTAACCCTACACCTTCATTATAAAGAAAACATAACATGATTATGTGTATAGAAGGTTCCAACGGGGTTGGCGTGCGGAGCACGCAGGGGGTTTCCCTAGTATTTTATATTTTGAAAGATATTAATTATTTATGAAAAAAACAAAAACAAAAGGATGGATAGATGGAAAACCGACCATTTTTTAACCTAACTTTATGGGAACATGTTTTCTTATTTTCACCTATAGAATAAGTTAGCCTGATAAAGTTTGGCACACTATTTTCTAGACAACCTGTACACCTGACTACGATACATCAAGTCGAAGTTTGATTAAAATCTCTACGGTGATTAAAGTGCAACGGTATTTCAGGCCGAAGTTTATGCTATACTTGGTTGCGCACAACTGTGTCTAGAAAGAGGATATGACGACGAACATATCACAATCAGATCTGACAGTCAGGCCGCTTTAAAGGCTATTTGCTCACACGAATTCAACTCCAAATTAGTGTGGGATTGTAATCAAGCTCTAGTCCAACTCTCGACCCGAAACCAGGTAAGCCTATTCTGGATACCTGGACACAGAGGTTATGAGGGAAATGAGAAAGCTGATGAACTGGCTAAGTTGGGAGCACAGACTCCATTCATCGGACCAGAACCTGCTTGTGGTATCAGTAAATCTGTCGCAAGAACCACTCTGAAACGATGGGTCAAACAGGAAACTGTCAACCGCTGGAGAGAGGCCTCTAGAGGAAAACTCTACGGGTCGCTGTACAATCCGAATCAGAAACTCTCTAGGTATGTAATATCATTGAATAGAAACAACCTAAGGAAAGTCTTAAGCTTCATGACTGGTCATGGAGCTTTCAGGGAACACTTAAACACCATGGGTCTAACTCAAGGCAGGACAACCTGTAGACTGTGTAACCAATATAAAGACACAGCAGAACACATACTTTTGTATTGTGAAGCTCTGGAGAGGAGAAGACTACGGATTTTCGGCCTCACAGGCATACCTACAAAGGAAGACGACCTAGCTGCACAAGTTCTAAGACTCACGAAGGATTTAGAACTAAAGTGGATTGTCTAAGATAAGGAAGCGCACAAAAAGTCTTAAATGGCTGAAGTGCCTAGTGACTTCCAACATAATAAAAAAAAAAAAAAAAAAAATGTGTATAGAAGGTTCCAACGGAATTGGCGTGTGGAGCACGCAAGGGTTTCCTCTAGTATATATATATATATATAATTGTTTAACCACAAGTTTTGGGGATCATAACCAGTGCTCATTGGCTTAGGTCTGACAGTAACAATCACTACAATAGGTTATCTTTCCTGTCGGATTTCGCTAATAAAGACACTTCTTCAAATTCATAATCTAACACTAGTTTACGATTTTAATTAAGTATTAAAGAAGTAGTTATTTTCTATAAAAGGGTTAGTTAAACATATTCCAATCAGCAGAGGATTTCTTATGTTGTATGGTAAAAATAACATAAGTTACACTTTTATAGACAAGGCCGTGCTTGGGGGGGGGGGGTGTTAGGGAGGTTAAAACCCCCCGGAAATGTGTAAAGTATATTTGGAATAAGGTGAAAAACAGGTAGTTTTATCTATGTACAGTAGGCCTACATCCCATACACTAATTAACATTTTTCAATTTTGTTTTAAACACCATTAATTTTTCGAAATTATATGAACCGTGGATTATATGAACACCATAGTAGCCCTGGATTAGAATGTACTAAATACAAACAAGTAGTTACAACAAACATTAACTTAACATAACTTTGGTAAAACATGTCAAGGGAAATTTTGGTTTTCGGAAATTGTGTATTGGTGCAACTGCCTCTATATTAACATCAACTGTCTGTCTGCTAAGCGTCTGCACAATATACCTCAATCAAAAGTTAATTTAGACTGTCTGTTTATTTCGTGTTCGTGCATCATGTTGTATTACAATATACAAATCATGTGGTGCATTCTGCATTTAATTGTCTCTATTTCTAAGGTAACCAAGTTATTTCATCTTACTCATTAGATCCAAAAACAGTTTTATTGTGATAAACCTAAATTAACACACAGTTATATACATAACCCTAACAATAGCTTTTGTAATTTATATAGGTTAACCCCTTAGGTAACAGGGCAGAAAAAAAATCTGTTTGAAAATGGAAATAAAAGAAGATTTAGTTTGTAACTTATGAGAATTTTTATCGTAATAAAAACATATTTAAGAAGATATTTACCTTTCATTTTAATTATTAAGTCGCTCTTTGTACTTTGATTATTTGTTAAAATGCCAGTGAATTTTGTATCTGACTGCTGAGAAATACCGGCAATTTTTAGACATTCGCGCACAAATTCACATTTTCGCCCATAAAACCGTCACTATTCTGTCAAACTGAATGATATTTTTTGAAGTTGTATGTATTTAAACAGTTTTTTTTAAATACACACTAAACAGTTTTTACTTATTAGGTCTCAAATATAAAGTTTTTGTAGTGTAAACTTTTCTACAGGCTCACCACGTCCAAAACATTATTTTTATACATGTGTGTGTAGCAGAGTATATAGCTTTCTTGTTGCTGGTGATGAATCGGATTTTACCGTCACGCGTTTCACCATGCATTTTGTGAAACGCTCTATTTTGTGAAAAGCTGCTAATGTGAATGCTAATGTGAAACGCCCTCAATGTGAAACGCTCCTAAAGTGAAACGATCTATTCCATCTGTTTAGAAAAAAGTTTTGGTCTTGCCGAGATTCGAACCGGAAGAGTCCATCACCATACACTATCGCCTTAGCTGGTTATGCCACAATCGCATTGCTAATTTAGTATATTTGAGTTGGGTATATAAGTGTAACAGATTGTCCTACGCCAAAGGCTTAATCTGTTAATGTTAATACAATGTATAGTTTAATTAGTAATGCCTCTGAAATGGGCATTGTGTTTCCTCATTTAGTAATTTGTGTTAAAAAATAAACATTGTGCTTCCTCATTCTGTAAGTTGTGTTAAATAAATGAACATCGTGCTTCCTCATTTCGTAAGTTGTGTTAGTTAAAAAGTTTACACTTCTCCCTATGGTCTTAAGCACCCAATTAAATTTTGTATTAGGCCTACCTTACAAGTAAACAAAATTTGAAATACCCATTGGCAATTGATTCAAATTGATTAAATAAATCCGGTTTTTTACAAATTTTTGCTAACTATACCACTATACAAACAATATTCCGGCTGTTCAAAAATGGATTAGGAAATATTCCATTTATTTTATGCATAAATACATCGGGCTTTCCACAGTGCATTCTGTAACGAGTTACAATATCTGTTTTCTCTAATTCTACTGCTCTAATTGTCTTTTTAGATACATTATACAAATCATGTCCCATAATTTGATGCAGAATCAATGCAACAGTGCAAAACACATTCTGTTAGTGTGGGTGATATAACGCAATAAAATTTAATTAAAAGCGGCAGCATAGTTGTTTGTTATTTAAATGAGATTTACAAACACACTACTTTATTGAATTTTCTCCGTATTTTTACATTATGCAATAAGATGAATATACGGTAATCCAGTAAATTATATGGTGTGTATTATTTAATCTCCAGGGAGGAATAATAGTGCGTGCTCTACACGTCAACTCATGCAATAGTAAAGGGGAATACGTGGTTATTAATTAAAAAGGCAGTATTTGTGTGAATTTCACAGAATTTAACGTTCTGGTGTCAATTTATTATGTAACATATCTGAGTAGTGTTTTATTTTGATTGAGACTCCATTTTGCTTCTTATTAACCCTCTAACTGTCAGAAAACTCAAATTAAGTGGTATCAACGCCTTGCAGTAGTGAATTGTGTAGTCTGTGACAACTCAACTTGTATTGCATATTTCGCCCACTAAAAATCATGTAGTCGCAATAATTAAAAACCCGTTGGAAAGGTAATGATCTAGGCTTTATTTTTTGTATTTACAAGTTTTTTCGAAAACGTATATTTACGTACGTAATCATCGTGGCAGTTTATTAGTTTTCTACAAATCAATCGGCGCCCGTACATTCACCAGATTTCGTCATAAAGCAACGAAATAACGCATCTTTCTTCTCTCTAAAAAGCCCGCCCAGTATTTCTTCTAAATTAAACCTAGATATCGTTGGATTCTTCACAATTTCCCCTATCTAATACTGACATCCAATCAAAAATTGGACAAATAGTTTTAAAGTTGTGGGGCGTTTTGTAGACCCTTGGAATTGGTAAGTTTTCCACCCAATAAACAGCGTTACTTATTACACGTGATATCTGTAAGACCTCAATCTATTTTTAGTGATATTTTGGTATCTTTGTAAAGATAATGCTTCAAGCTAACTTACCCTGTACACCAAATATACTATATTTGAACAGTTTGTTGTGTATGACCGTGGGAAAGTGACTGCTAATACAGTCTCATCTAACTTTTGAATTTGAACCCTAACGGACATTTATAGCATGGCTAGACATAGGAGTTTGCGCGCGCATCTTGTATAGATTGTATGGACGAGAGATTTCTATAATTGTTCTCACTTTTGTTATTCAAATAGGCTAATTCTAAGTCAAACACTTTTATGAAAAGATAATTTACAAGTATACAGTTCAAGTCTTTGATTTATTCTCTACACATTGTTGTAATAATATTTCATTTTTGGGCAAAGTATATATTCCTAAATTACGTTTCAAAACGGCATAGTTTTGATAGCAGTCTTGTAGTAGGAACATAAAAACTGGTGTTTTCAAAATAAAATAATTGAAATTGATAAATATTTTTATACAGTTCTACTTAACTAAATTACGAAACTTTTTTTATGGAAAAATTACAAAAAATGTTTACTAATTTTTATGTAGATCTAAATTTGAACTTTTACCCTTCGTAACTGAACATTTTGTGTTTCTTGAGCTAATAACTTTGTAAATTTTACATCCATATTTTTTTACTACCATATATAAATTATTTGAACCTTTCTCGACAAAAAAGCTGTGGTACACTTTTAGATTGGGGTTCATTTACTCTTTTTAGCGAATTTTTGAAAAAATGCTTGCAAACGCCAAAAAATCCATTTTCGTTTTAACATTGCCGGTTCTAGGGTTAATGGATCAACATCTAATACAATTTAATTTCGATAAAATTAATATAGCAAAGTAGTGTCCTTTTGCAAAATGAAGAGAACATGCATAGTTTAAAGCCATTAAAAAATAAAAAAAACGTTAAAAAATATTAATAAGTTCCGAATACTTGTTCAGTAAATACAAAGTGAGTAATAGAAACGTAAATATAATAATTAGATGTAATTATAGCGTGGGTTTCAAAGTGAAATAACATATACAAACGAAGTAACAACAGAGGGAAACTACTGTAATGTTTTCAAAACAAGTTTATAAATAATTATATCTAATTAATTCCGTAGCTTTGATTATTCAACTGAAAGTTTAGTCCAACTTGTATAAAAGTCTTTAAAATAATATTACATAAAGCCAAAGAAAAATAATTAACATTTTTCGAGTACATGAACAAACTAACACTAGTTTATGATTTTTAATTAATAGTTTTCATGAAGCTTTTTGTTCTAAACAAAACTAATTAAACATATTCAAATATAGGAGGAGATAAGAGTTTTTTAATCTGGCTCAAACGATAAATAATTCGACCACGCAACAGAACCGCTGACGTGAGTTGAGCAAATTAAGTTTATAGGCCTATGTTTTAGGGTTTCAACCAACAATTTGGGAAATAGGTCCACTCACGACGGTGCTGAATAGCTGCAAAATGGTTCGCACACCATTCCGCATATTGGGAGTGTCTGCAATACACAAATCATTGCGTGCTTCGCACGCCATTCCGCATATCGGTAGTGTCTTCAATACATAAAGCACTGCATGCTTCGCACGCCAACCCCCATATTGGAAGTATCTTCAATACACAATCGCCAACCCTGGGGGAATAATCTACCACATGGCTTTGAACCGGGCACGTCTATGGTATTTTACGTTTTGATTGATTCTGGGGGAACCAAGCGAGCTATAAGGTCGCGTAAAAAGAAAAAAAATGTGCAGAATAACATCCTACATTTATATTTGTGGACAAATCTCCAAAAAAATTTATTCTCGTATAAAAAATCTCAGAAAATAGTTACTTTCGGTCAAAAAACGTGCTTCCGATTGTTGGATTTTTTGTGGCTAACGAACTCGTACGAGCGACGTGGACAACCAACATGTTTACCAAATTTGATCTAAATCGGACTTAAAATAGTGCGAACACACACACACATATATATATATGTATATATATGACAACCCAAAACGTGTTCCGGAGACCATGATCGGTGCTCATTTGCTACTCCCGACCTTGGGTCTCACCATAAGGGCCACTGCAATAGCTCATTTTTCCAATGGAGATTCGCTACCAAGAACAGATGTGATTAAAACAGCTGTTGAAAATACTTTTGGGTTGGAGGCTATCAGGGATAACAATACAACTTCACAAAATTTCCCTACTATCTTCGTATGAATTAATGAAACCCCACATTCTTTTATGAAAACCCTGTATTAATAAATGTGATAAAATCTACTGAAAATAGTTAAATATAATTCAGTAAATTATATTTTTTAATCTTCGAGGAGGGAGATGGGTGAGTGTCATATTAACACCATATTACTACCCATAACTATAGTTCCCAAATAGGTGGAAGCTAATTACGGTTCGCCTGCGATATCTATCATACAATAACCTAATTATAATTGTTACTGTTCCATTAGTAGGGTTTAATTAAAGGCGAATTACTGTACAGTGAAACCGCGCATAATAAATCACATTCTCTGTTTGAAAAATCTCCTGTCCTGTTTGTCGTTGTAACCAAATTCCTGTAAAACGCAACTTTCACTGTTTTAAAAAACGACCAACGCCTTCTAAAGAAATCAAAACGTGTATGCGGTTACACAATAAATTCTATTTGAGGATATAGTTTCTCATATTTATAAGGCCGAGAATAGATAATTCTAAAGAACTTTTCTACATCATTCTATCATTCTATTTGTATGTAGGGGGTAATCTCTGGAACTACTGAACCGATTGAAAAAATATTATTACTAATAAAAAGCTGCACTATCCCTGAGTAACATAGGCTATAATTCATTTCGATAAAACTTCTTTTTATTTCAATATTTGTAAATTTAGTCAGAAAAAAATATTAGGTTAGGCCTAGAATGATAAACCAACACATGGATTTACACTTACTACCATAGCAACCGATCGAATAAAATAACAGATAATATAGCTGTTTTGCTCCAATATTTCCATTAACAGCTGATTTCAAAATTCGAAGCAATTATTTTTGTATTTCTAGCTTTTAGGTTAGGGTTTTAAAACGTAGACCTGAGCCTTGCTGGTTCTTTTAACCATTATTATAACTGCTGTTATAAAATATAAGAAATAATTTAATTTTTACATTTAACATTATTTACCATTTTAGTTTTGAGGTTATTATTAATCCTACATTTTTATTATAAATAAAACATAGCATATGTTTTTAGAAGGTGCCATTGGGGGTTGGCGTGCAGAGCACGCAGGTGTCTCCCCTAGTCTATACTTAATATTATAAAGAGGTAAAGTTTTTTTTGTTTTTTGTTTTTTTTGTTGTTTGTATGTAGGGGGTAATCTCTGGCACTACTGAACCGATTGAAAAATAGATTTACTAATAAAAAGCTATACTATCCCTGAGTAACAAAGGCTATAATTCGGTTTGATAAAAACCTTTTTTTATTTAAATATTTGTAAATTTAGTCGGAAAAAATTCTTAGGTAAGGCCTATAATGATAAACCAACATACCGGTATGTATTTACATTTATTTCCATAGCAACGAATTGAATAAAATAACAGATAAGTTTGCTCCAATATTTTCATAAACAGCTGATTTCAAAATTTAAAGCAATTATTTTTGTATTTCTAGCTTTTAGGTTAGGGTTTTAAAGTGTAGACCTGAGCCTTGCTGGTTTTTTTAACCATTATTATAACTGCTGTTATAAAATATAAGAAATAATTTAATTTGATCATTTAACATTATTTACTGTCTTAGTTTTGAGGTTATTATACATCCTACACCTTTATTATAAATAAAACATAACATATGTTTTTAGAAGATTCCATTGGGGTTGGCGTGTGGAGCACGCAGGCGTCTCCCCTAGTACTAATATAAAGAGATAAATTTCGTTTGTTTGTTTACTTGTATGTAGGGGGTAATGTCTGGAACTACTGAACCGATCGAAAAAATAGTTTTACTAATAAAAAACTACACTATCCCTGAGTACCATAGGCTATAATTCATTTTGATAAAAACATTTTTATTTCAATATTATTTGTAAGTTTAGTCAGAAAAACATCTTAGGTTAGGCCTAGATTGATGAACCAGCATTTATTCACATTAGCAACCAATTCAATAAAATACCAGATAAAACATCTGTTTGCTCTAATATTTCCATTAACAGCTGATTTCAAACTTTGAAACAATTATTTGTATTTCTAACTTTCTATACAAATATTTTAAAGAGATAAAATTCGTTTGTTTGTTTACTTGTATGTAGGGGGTAGTCTCTGGAACTACTGAACCGATTGAAAATATAGTTTTACTAATAAAAAGCTACAATATCCCTGAGTAACATAGGGTATATTCATTTTGATAAAAACTTCTTTTTTTATTTCAATATTTGTAAGTTTAGTTGGAAAAACATTTCAGGTTAGGCCTAGAGTGATGAGCCAGCCTGTAATTAAATTTATTACCACATTAGCAAACAATCGAATGAAATACCAGATAAACAGCTGTTTGCTCTAATATTTCCATTAACAGCTGATTTCAAACTTTGAAGAAATTATTTGTATTTTTAACTTTTACGTTAGGTTTTTCTTAAGGTTTAGACCTGAGCCTTGCTGGTTCTTTTAACCTTTATTATAACTGCTGTTATAAAGTATACGAAATAACTGATTTGAACATTTAACGTTATTTACCGTCTTAGCTTTGTATTTATTATTAATCCTGCACCTTTATTATAAAGATAACACATAATTGTGTGTATAGAAGGTTCCAATGGGGATTGGCGTGCGGAGCACGCAAGGGTTCCCCTAGTATTAAATAAATGTAGTTTTTTACATTGATTGTATTGCGAGTGCTACCTGCAATTTGACATTTGAATGAAATAGTTATTTTTTTCTTAATGAAGTAGAGTATCACTTTGTGGCCCTGAAAAGACATGTTACCGCACGAGCACAGCGAGAAAGATTATATTCTTGAGGGCGACTAAGATACTTCCTTCCCGTAAGACAAACAACATTTTTCGTTCAAGTACAGTTTTACGGAAGTTAATTGAAGCGTATTATTGTTTCAGCAGGTGTTTTATTGACATATGGTTTAGCGGGCGGAAAAGTGCCCGTATAAAAAGTTTGTGGTGTCTAAAGTAAAATCAATGCTTTTTATATGATAAGCGGTGCTTTCTATCCTCTTAAAGAGGCAGAAAATATAGCTTAAATTAGTACCAAGTATTGAACATAATGTATTGCAGGTAATTGGTGTTGGAAGAGAAGAAATAATGATCGAAGAGTATAATAGGGGCTGAAAATAGTGTTATTAGCAAATTCCCATAGAGCTATTGCCAATGTACACCTATCATAGTCCTCAAGACACGTTTATCCCTAAACACGTTTATGAACGTGTTAAAAAAAGTTTTATATTTATATTTGCTAGCAGCGAACTGCAACGAATAAATGTGTACGCATACTAACAGTCGCAGTTTTCGTAAGATTCGGTTCAACTTTGTTACACATGTTGGTTTTCTAAGTCGCTCGGAGGAGTCCAACAACCGGCAACACGTTTTTGACGAGAAATAAAACGTTTTCAGATTGTTCATACTAGAATGAGATTTTGTTTGGGATGTGTCTAAAAAAATGTATATAGGAGATAATTCTGCACATCATTATAAAAGTACCCAGTTGAAATCAACGTAGGGGATTTCACTGTGCTGGTTGGTAGCCTATCTTCTGATCCAAGTTGAGGTTTTAGATGTCGTTAAAAAAGGCATATGTCAATGTATATATTTACTAGCTGACCCGTACGGCGTTGCCCGTGGTGGTTGGTATTTTCAGTATTTTTAACGTAATTGTATTCTTCTTAAGTGTTCAGTCGGTGAGTGGTATTTGGCTTTTATATATATATAGATCTTAAATAATAAAAGCACTATTGTCATAATAATAAAAGATCTGAAATTACGATTTTAGTAAATTTGATCCCCCCAAACCCCTCCTAAAATTTCGAAAATTTTCATACCCTTTCTTAGTGAGCATCTATGGCCCTAGAGGAAGCTACATAACAAATTTCATTCCATTCCGTTCGGTAGTTTTGAAGAAATCGTGATTTAATAACTTTGATTTCCCCAAACCCCCATTAAAATTTCAATTTTTTTGAAACCCTTTCTTAGCGAGCGCCTATGGCCCTAGAGGAAGCTACATACCAAATTTCATTCCAATCTGTTCGGTAATTTTGGAGAAATCGTGATTTAATAATTTTTACCCCCCAAACCCCCCTAAAATTTCCATTTTTTTCTAAACCCTTTGTTAGTGAACACTTATGGCCCTAGAGGAAGCTACATAAAAAATTTCATTCTAATCCGTTCGGTAGTTTTGAAGAAATCGTGATTTAATAACTTTGATCCCCAAAAACCTCCCCTAAAATTTCGAATTTTTTCAAACCCTTTCTTAGTAAGCACATATGGCCCTAGAGGAAGCTACGTACCAAATTTCATTCCAATCCGTTTGGTAGTTTTGAAGAAATCGTGATATAATAACTTTGATCCCCCAAACCTCCCCTAAAATTTCGAATTTTTTCAAACCCTTTCTTAGTAAGCACCTATGGCCCTAGAGGAAGCTACATACCAAATGTCATTCCAATCCGTTAGGTAGTTTTGAAGAAATAGTTTTTTAATAACTTTGATCCCCCCAAACCCCTCCTAAAATTTCGAATTTTTCCAAACTCTTTCTTAGTGAGCACCTATGGCCCTAGAAGAAGCTACATACCAAATTTCATTTCAATCCGTTTTGTAGTTTTTGAGAAATCGTGATGAGTGAGTCAGTGAGTGAGTGAGTGGTATTTCGCTTTTATATATATAGATTTGTTACCACTCTAACGGATGTATTTTACATCCGATTTCGTCCAAAGTCCCTCGGATCAGTCCGTTAGCCAGAAACATCCAACAGCGTGTTTTTTTTACAGGTAGTAAAAATGTTTTATTTCGTACGAATAAAACTTTTTCACTCGATCTTATAGATTGTTTGGTTCCCCTAAAATTGATCGAAACGTAAAATACTATAGTGGTGCTACTAGCTGTAAAAAATGCATGGAAATCGGTTCACTGGTTATCAACGTATAAACATACAGACACAAGTCTTGTACACAGTATAGATGGGTTAACTTTGTGAATACAAACTAGGAATAAACTTAAAGTTTTATATCTAGACACGGGTTTACATTATACATAATGTATAAGTTTGCAATATGTTTTGAATAAATTGAATAGTTGCAGATTTCCCAGCTGTGCTGAGGCTAAATGTCGTCTTATAAAAACAATCCAAGCGGAATCTCTTTTACACTAGATTAACTTTACAATGTGTATAATACTTAAACTAAGGGAAATTACACACGCTACATAAAGCACAAGTAGTGGAGTGTGTGTTATTGGAGTTTGGAGTAGATCTTGGTTGGTGTCAAATAATCCTAATAAATAGATAAGGTTAGAATTTTTTATTAGCGAATTTCCATAGGAAAAATGAGCTATTGCAGTGGCTCTTATGGTAAGACCCAAGGTCGGGAGTAGCAAATGAGCACCGATCAATGTCCCCACAACACGTTTTGGGGTGATATTAAAAATCACACATATATATATATATATGTATATATATGTGCGGCCGCATTCTAAGTCCGATTTGGTCCAAATTTGGTACACGTGTAGGTTGTCTATGTGGCTCGGGCGAGTTCGTTAGCCAAAAAAATCCAACAACCGGAAGTACGTTTTTTGACCGAAAGTAACTATTTTTTGAGATTTTTACTACGAAAATGAAATTTTTTAGCGTTTTTTTCTAAAAATATAAATGTAGGATGTTATTCTGCACATTTTGTTTTTTTACGCGACCTTATAGCTCGCTTGGTTCCCCCAAAAATTGACCAAAACGTAAAATACCATAAAAGTACCCGGTTCGAAACCAAGTGGTGCAAACTCGCGATGCCACTAGGCGCAAACAAATTCTACTGATATATTGCGTACACACAGACAGCTGTAATGTTCAACGCCTTCGTGAGTAGACCTAGTTCCGAAATTGTTGGTTGAAACTTAATTTTGGAAATTTGCTCAACTCACGTCAATTGGAAATTTGCTGCGGTGTCGAACTATTTTTTATCTAAGGAATTATTCAACATTTTATCTTTGTTATTAATCTAAAAAAAATATTTTTCAATTGGATTTACCATGATGCCGAAGCACATTCAAATGTCACTAGATGGCCCCGCCCCGTGCTCGCTTCGCACACCATCAGCTGAGGCTAAGCAAAACAGATTATTGTGTACTATGCTGTATGTCACGGGAATGGCGATCGATTGGGACAGAGGTTTTTTATTTGTATATAGAAGAGAGGCAATTTTCAAGTTATAATTTATGACCAATATGTGACTCGATAAAGCAGTATTTCAAACTGATCAAATAAGTTGACATATATTTAATTGGGATAGTTGTTTAAGTTATAATACTGTAAGCCTTTTCCGTTGTTTATGTTTGATATTACCTAACCTGAATTAAACAGTTGGTTGTAAAGAATAATTAGCTGATTCTAAATTTGTCAATTTGGTTATTATGGTAATAAATCTAAACGCTTTCGAGAAACGTGTGTTGGTTAAGTGTAGGAGTAACCTGAAATTGTGTTGAGCTTATGATCTAAATCAGCTGTTTTATTTGTAATATGTAACAACAGATGTTTGCATAATTATAATACGGTAAGTCTTTTTAATTTATTTTTTGTTTGTTTTTATTTTGTTAAATTAACCTAAAAAACTGTTTTTTGTGAAAAATTATTAACTGATTCTTAATGTTCTGTTAGTAAATGAGTTTGAATTCAAATTTAAAAAAACCAAAGTAAAAGAAAAGAGTGTGGTGGGAGATCTATGGTAATAGACAGTGGTTTCAGCGAGAGGGTGATTTTGACTTGAATTAAATCTACCTGATTATTTAGTACTAGGGGACACCCCTGCGGGCTCTGCACTCCAACACCGTTGGAACCTTCTGTACACATAATCATGTTATGTTTTCTTTATAACAAATGTATTGGATTAATAATAATCCCAAAGCTAAGATGGTAAATAAAGTTAAATGTTCAAATCAAATTATTATAACCAACAAGGATCAGGTTTAATAAATAATAATAATAATAATAATCACACTTTAATAAAAATCTAACCGAAATGTTAGCAATATAAATAGTTGCTTCAAAGTGTGAAATCAGGTGTTAATGGAAATATTAGAGCAAACAGCTGTTTTATCTGTTATTTTATTCAATTGATTGCTATGGTAATTCGTCAGTCTAGGACTATCCTAAGAATGTTTTCCTACTAAATTCACAAATATTGAAATAAAAAATGTTTTTCTCAAAATTAATTATAGCCTATGTAACTTAGGAATAGTGTAGCTTTTTCTTAGTAAAACTACTTTTCCAATCGGTTCAGTAGTTCCAGAGATTACCCCCTACATAAAAAAAAAAAAAAAAAAAAAAAAAAAAAAAACAGACTTACAAATGT
>JAGFPH010003677.1:43313-54012 GCA_018207615.1 Philaenus spumarius
ATTTGTCGTTGCCATAGCAACCAATTTTATAACGTTTTTTCGTTACGCGTATTCTGTATTTGTCGTTGCCATAGCAACCAATTTTATAACGTTTTTCGTTACGTGTATTCTGTATTTGTCGTTGCCATAGCAACCAATTTTATAACTCTTTTTCGTTTAGCGTATTTTGTATTTGTCGTTGCCATAGCAACCAATTTTATAATGTTTTTTCGTTACGTGTATTCTGTATTTGTCGTTGCCATAGCAAACAATTTTATAACGTTTTTTCGTTACGTGCATTCTGTATTTGTCGTTGCCATAGCAACCAATATTATAACGTTTTTTCGTTACGTTTATTCTGTATTTGCGTTGCCATAGCAACCAATTTTATAACGTTTTTCCGTTACGTGTATTCTATATTTGTCGTTGCCATAGCAACCAATTTTATAACGTTTTTTCGTTACGTGTATTCTGTGTTTACTTGTCGTTGCCATAGCAACCAATTAATTATTCACTAAGCGTTACATTTTCTATTTGTCAACTCCAACCAGCGTAAAGGAACTTAGTTCCAACAATTAACACAGTTCTGTTCAAAGTATTTTCGTTTCTTTACAATTACAAAAATTGTCACACTAAACTAAATTCCAATTTGCTTTCAGGTTGAAGTTATTTAACGGACTCGGTGGATGAACGTCAACAGTTTAAATGGCCTACTCCAATTGGCTGTTTCTGATATCCGTCATCGTCGTTTCGTTGCACGTCTCCGCTTCAGAACCCGTGGAACCGTCGAAGACTTCAGGTAAGCGATTCACTTCAATGCATGGGGGGCGTCCAGACTGAGCAAACATGTATGCCAACAAGTTCGTTGAAATAGTATATTCCGTCACAAGTCCGGAAAGTGGCCGTTACCGGTGCACGATCGAGCACCGGTATAGCACTTTCGGACGAGTTATGAACAGTACTTTTCATCATACCACCTTTTATAAAATATACAGGATGGCTAAAAATAAACTTGGTCCAACACCCCCTCTTAACTTGTTAAAATTGTTGATTTATTTGAACTGTTTCCAGCAATTAAGTACAAACAAAAGTAACTTATTCAAACAATCAAATATTTATTAGGTTAAGAGCAGTAGGTAATTTTACAAATTGAAAGAAATGTTGATGGTACAGTTTTGGTTATTCGATATGTTAATCCCCTAATTTGGAAGTTTCTTTTGTAAAACCTGGACGTTTTCAGAATGACAAAAACTGTTAAACACATTTTGGGTATCCGTTTGGAAGTCAGGTGCTATTTCCAATATTGATTCAGGAATATTAATATTTGAATCAGCCATTATAAGTACGTTTACACTTTTACAATAGCCTATAGGCTAATAAACTAACAACATCAAAGCTTTGTTATTGTTCAATTTGTTTATGTTGCTAGAAACAGTCAGCTGTTTAAACATTGTATAATGGAATACGGTAAGTAGAATAGCAGCGCTCGTGGTGACAAATCGTGGAACCTTCTTTCCCGGCCTAGTCCTTCTTACAGTTTTACCCGGACTGTTTACACGGCCTATCGGGAATCGATTGGTTTCAACCACTGCTGATAGTATTGAAAACAATGGTTTATTGCGTTGGTATGATGAAAAAAAAATTTTTACGAACACATTTCGTGAGATTTTTGGAAAAATAAACAAAAAAAACGGATGGAGGGCTAGGGTTGCGAGCACGGTGAAATGTTCTAGGACGTCTGCTGTCCTTTGGATGCCACGATGTCCTGCCACCCGTATCAATTCCACGTTCTTTGCGGAGAGTTTAGATAATGACGAGAGATATTCCTGCACAAGTTTTAATGAGATTTGTATTGAGTCGAGAGGTTTAAGTGGTGCTTGACTGTCTGAAATAACGAGGTTTTGTTCGTTCCTGTAACCTTTCTACGTTACTCAGTGGACGCAGTCAGTGATTGCTGGGATTTCTGCTTGGAAGGACGGAAACGTGACGCTATGAAACCAACTAAAATTTAATACATAAAGAAGTGTAAGGAGGAAAAAGTTACAAATTAAACTGTTTCCATTTAGTATTAATAATAATAATAATAGTTTTATTCTATATAGACATATACAGACACTAGAGGGCTCCACCTCTGCTCGCTTCGCTCACCAACCCTCGCAAACATCAAATGCAGTTTCTTGTATGCTATATTTTCCCTGGAATGACGATTGAGAAGGACAGAGATTTTTTTATTTATATATAGAAGGGTGGAAATTTTTAAGTTATTATGACCAACATGTAATGCAGTAAAGTAGTATTTCAAACTTAGTTTTGTTGAACTGTCGACATGTTTTCTTATTCAGAAGATCTTATACTATTACATTCTAATTTGAAAAACTAAAAGATTTAGAGTAAATCCACTAAAAAAAACCGACAACAATATGGTGAATTTCATCACTTATGTTTGGACTTGAGTCGGAATACAGAATTTTTTTTAGAATATATGAGAGTAAAACTCATCAAAGTTTATTATACAGAGTTTATAAAAAGTCTTGGTGATAACCGACCATTTCACCCCTTACCCCAAAATGAGGGGTTGAGAAGGTAGCTCAAAATCTTAAATACAAAAGGCTTTATAAATTAAGAAGAATGGCACAAATTAGAGGTTTCTTAACCAAATCGAAATTTCTTAAATGAGCAGTTTCCTGGAAGATGGATAGGTCGGCGTGGTGCCATAGAGTGGTCCGCTCGGTCACCCGATCTATCACCCTGGACTTGGGGGTTCCTTAAAAGTAAAGTGTTTGAAACTAAACCTCAAATCGTAGGTTAATTAAGAGCAAGGATTGAAAACGACATCCAATGTGTGTTTTCACACAAAATATTCCAATACACAGGAATAATGGTTCTTTGCAGGTTATTTAATAAAATCAAGAAATATTTCTACAATTTAGCATAAGCTTAAAAGGAACTAATAAACTTGCCGTTTCTAGATGCAGCAGGTCTTCTACGCTGAAAGCACAACTGCTGATAACAATCCAGTGATAATAGTATCCAGTGATTTTGAGCATTTAATCTAAATTTAGAATTCGGGTAAAACTTTAAATTTATTATCAATTAAACAAATATTAAACAAAAATTAGTAGTGTTAAAACCCTCTAAGGATGATGACCATGTCATCGAAATATACATAAGGGTAACGTATTAAACATAATTTACAATTTAGTTGTTTGGTTTTTTTTCCTTATTTTGTGGTTTGGGTTTTTATTTAAATCAGTGTTTATTATCAATGAAATGTATTGTATTAATTAAAAATCTGTGTTAATAAGATGTTTTCAACTTTGACTGGCCGCCAGTTTCGACAGGGTTAAGATAGATACCTCTAATTTGCGCCATTCTTCTTCATCTATCAAGCCCTTTAAAATGCGGTATCACTTGATTGGGGGTTTGTATTTATGATTTTTGAATTACCCTCTCAACCCCCCATTTTGGGGTAAGGGATGAAATGGTCGGTTACACCAACATTTATCTGTAAAGATACCCTGAAGATCATTTATTTATTTCTACTTGTTCCAAAGTTAAGGAGGGGGGACGTTTTGGACACCCGGTACATATACACTAATACAAACATACGTACAGCAATTTCTACAGACACTCAGATTCTTGTATTAATCCCCACCCACGAGTATAATGCCAAACTTGTTGAGCATATTATTTAACGGGAATATCCCTTCCGTTAAAATATTGCACAAAATCATTCCTAAACAGTAAAAACCGTTTAGAATAAAATTTATTACCTTATTCTAAAAAAAGACCAAACAGGCGTGTATAGATTGACACGCGATGATTGTGACATAGGCCAAACTGCGAGAACGTTTAGAGAATTCAATTTAAAGAACACTTGCCGAAGAGAAAATTTCAGGTAAGAAATCGAATTTTGCACGCCATTTAATAGACGAGGACTTTGATTACACGAGCTTACAAAATAACGTTGAAACAATAAAAATATGTTCTAAAGGTAGATGTACGAACGCTGTCGAACAGTATGAGATTTGTAAGGCGTTCAAATCAAGAGATGCAAATGGCGAACATCAATTACTGAACGAACAGCTAGGCTAAATTTTGACTCTAATTCTTTAAATAAAGCACTCAACCTCCGAAATTTGTTGCGATAAACGTATTGTGATGGGGTTTTTTGCATTCGCTTCCAAAAATATCTGAACAAATGTACTTAGTTTTCATTTTATAATTTTTCAAATTGCATTTGTGCAGTGTAAAATGCGTTCGGAAAAATGCATTTTCTGAAGTCACTTAGAAAAAATGCATAACTTTGTTAATAATACTTGGAATGGGCTCAAATTAGATTCCTGGCGGGTTTTGAGGTCGCTGATCCCGAATATGACCTCCAAATTTGTCCATCGCTGACCTGGAGCTTGGGATTGCTGATAAACGTCATCTCCGAGGCTTCTCCTGAAATTCACGCTCAAATGAAACGAAACTCCTCACCTGGGTTTTTTCTGGGGTCCTGATTCCAAATCTGGCCACCAACCGGGTATCTGGTGCACCAGATATTGAACATCGACGTCATCCCCTAAAATTCCTGTAAAATTCGTACAAACGAACCGAAAATCGTATCAGGGGTTTTCTTTTGGGGCGCTCTTCTCGAATCTGACATCGGCGATTGGAATCAACAACCCAAAAACCCCTGGACAAATTTGGAGGTCATATTCGGGATGAGCGACCTCGAAAACCTCCAGGAACCTGATTTGACTCCGTTCCAAATGTTATTAACCAAGTTATGAATTTTTTTCTTAGTGACTTTTGAAAATGCATTTTTCCGAATGAATTTTGCACTGCACTGCACAAATTTCTAAAATTATAAAATGAAAAGTAGGTACATTTTGTTCAGATAATTTTCGGAAGCGAAAGCTTAAAAACCCCATCTCAATCCGTCCATGGCATTAAATTTTTGAGATTTTGGCTCTTCTTGTACTTTATTTCCTCGCCTACTTGTGTGATACGGCGATAAGAGTTGAAAAGGCTCGCGGAAAGAACACATCCCAAGTGGGCGAGATAACAGACTGACAGTTGCCGTCCGGTATCCAGAAGGTGTACAACACAAAGTACTCTAAATATGCATTATTGTGTTTTGTGAGATTAATTTTAATGTTTGACTACCTCGACCGAGTAATGTTATTTATTGTGCCTGAATATGTGATAAAAGTCCCGAAACGCGTCACATATACAATACAATAAACGGTACCAGGAACTGGCACATACTTTCTCACAAACATATTTAAATGATTAAACAGATTCACTGTGACTTGTATGGTGGGGTAGGAGAGGTGATTTTGTATTAAAGTTGGAGATTAACTAATAAATATTATTATTATTATCTAGATAGAAAACTATTCGATCGATTTCGAACAAATTTGCACCAAACACGTCAATTAGGTCTTTATAGATGCACGTAAAAAGGATTTAACAAATTTTGAAAAAAAAACCTTTATGCCCAAAAAACCCCAAAAATCAGTTATCATTTTTATTATTAGCTAAACGAGAATTTAGAAATATGCGGGTTTTTGCATATGGTAGGGCACATTAAAGGCTATAAATAAGCCAAATTTTATCAAAATCGTTAGAGACGTTTTTTTATAAAACAATAATAATAGTTTTTTGGGGGGTTTTGGCCAAAAAGGGGATTGTTTTTCAAAACTTTTCAAACCCCTTTTTCGTGCATCTATACAGGCCTACTTGACATGTCTGGTACAAATTTGGTTGAAATCGATCGAATAGTTTTCTCTCTAGCTTTGTGTACATACAGACAGACATTTTGAAAAAATCAGGGGGTCCCAAAACGGATATTTCCACAAAAATCTCAACATCGATTTTTTTTGCGATCACTATACTTTCTCTATACTATAGGAAGGTAACGACGGAAAAAAAAGGTAAGACACTTTATTCCAATCAATTAGTGACCTGGATACTGAAAATAAATTCGTTAATAAAAACCTTCCGAAGCAATGTCTTTGTATAGAACAGCGTGCAACAAAGTGGGAAACGACCTCTTTTGCATGTAAATTGCATAAAGAGCAATCGAAATTAACCCCCTCTGACCATGGCCTATCGTTTAAGTACAACAATTTCCACCTACATTTTATAATTTATTTTATTGTTGAATTATAAAAAAAAAATCATTTACACACGTTTTAGCACCTAGTTCCAAATGTGATAAATATTTACGGCTGCTCATGGAAGCAAACTTTAGCTTCGACTATAGGAAACATCTGACCCTTCTACGTCAGATATTCCTTCATCAAAAGCCGCGGTATGTTTGTATGATAATATTTGCTCCCCCGACAAGCCCAATCACATAATGCGGTAGATTTATTAACTAAATGGAATATCTTATTGACAAACTCGTCGAATGTACCAAAAGTAAATACATCCACGTACAACATAATGTAAACACATTAATCTAAACATGTTACGTAGATATTTGCATGCCAGAATGGTAAATAAATCATTAATATTGTCTCTTTCGATTAGCCAGATTTTACGTTCTTTCAAAATTTACATAAACTAAAATTCTCCTTACATTTTTTTGTAAACATTTCATTGAGAAAAACAAAAACATAATAACACTAGCAACAGTTTTTTATCTACAGATCTTGTATCACTGAGGATGACGACTTGGTAGTTGAAACGAGATTGTTTAATTAAACGTATGTGAGTGAGAATTGAGGCGTCTAGTTCCAAAACTAGCTTTTTCCACTTTTTCCGAAATTGAGTTAGTTATGGCACTAGATTGCTTGGTTGCTGCCCTACATCATTTTGATGAAACAATTGTGCCAAAAAATTTTTTTCCCTGTTGAAATCAGCTGTAAAAATCAAGTATCGTAGCAAAACTCGCATTTTCCAACGCAGTTGCTTTTTCCAAAACTGGTTTATTCCGCCTGGCTAATCAGACATCAGCTTGTAGGTCACGTGACTGCCCGGCCGGAAGACTTTGTCACAATAGTTTTATTCTAACCTCTACAATTTAATAGTGTTCATTGTGCTCGTTATTAGTGGTTGTTATAAGAACTTTATTAGGTTTTTCCTGATAAAACTTTTAAAATTGATGTTTCTATAACACCCTCCGAAGCAGAGAAAAGTAGCCTATTTATGTGTGCTCATTATTTATTAAATAATGTTCCAGAAACTGTGAAGAGAATAGATTGTTTTCCCAGTCAGAGGACATTCATTCCTGCCTTCTGACAGGAGTTATGGGTTTATTGAAAAATCTCTCAGGAAAAATTCCAGTTATTTGTGAATCTGATACATACAGGGTGTTTACAAACTTCCTGGAAAAATTTGGTGTATTTGTTCCTTAGGTCGAGACAATAAAAAAACGTCCTATAAATATGGGTCTGAAATGCCTAGTTTTCTGTCTGTCCGTCTGTGCTTTTTACAAATTATTTTATAACCTGAGTACTATTTTAGATAGAAACTTCAAATTTGGCACCAACGTGTACCTTGGTAGGTCAAACAAGTTTATAAAATTTCGTTACGATATATTAAACAATTTCAAGATGACGGCCATTTAAAATCTTTGGTATTAAATTTCACGAAAACCGTAATTTTTATAAAAAAATGTTACCTGTAATAAAAAATTTAGAATTTTAAAACGAACCAAATCATACTTTATTTTCTGCAATCAGTTAATAAATAACTGAGTAATTAGACATTTACCTAATTATGTAACAACTGTACACGGCAAATTGTTGTTTAGTGCAAAATTTTTTATGTTATTTATTTCAGTAAATGTCTCATTACCTAATTATGTAACAACTGTACACGGCAAATTGTTGTTTAGTGCAAATTTTTTATGATATTTATTTCAGTAAATTTCTATCTAAAATCGTACTCAAGTTATAAAATAATTTGTAAAAAACACAAACAGAGGGACAGACAGAAAACTAGGCATGTCAGACCCATATTTATATGACGTTTTTTGATTGTCTTGACCTAAGGAACAAATACACAAAATTTGTCCAGGGAGTTTGTAAACACCCTGTATATTGAGGTTTTCAAAAAGCAATTAACAGTAAAATGGTTAGGTGAAGACTGTGACGTGTTAGATTGGAAAGCTTCTGCAAACAGACTTGTTAAAAAACCCAGGCAATTCAATTTTCTAAATGCAAAAGTTTTGTATTTTCACGAAACAAATGTAAGAATAATTTTCATCTCAGGAGTAAAATTTCCTACCAATCTGACTTGAACACTTCGACATCAGTTTTAAAGAAAGGTACGACACGTAAAAAGGTTTTGAAAATTTTTGAAAACAACACCCTTTATGGCCAAAAATTCCCCCAAAATCAGTTATTATTATTATTATTATTAGCTAAACGAGAATTTTTAGAAAGATGCTGTTTTTGCATATGGTAGTGCACATTAAAGGCTACAAATAAGCCAAATTTTATCAAAATCGTTAGAGTCGTTTTTTTATAAAAAAATAATAACATATTTTTTGGGGGGTTTTTGGCCAAAAGGGGTTGTTTTTCAAAAATTTTCAAACCCGTTTTTCGTGCATCTTTACAGGCCTACTTGACATGTCTGGTGCAAATTTGGTTGAAATCGATAGAATATTTTTCTCTCTAGTTTTGTATACATACAGACATACATAAAGACATGCAGACATACAGACATATACACAGAGATACATACAGAAAGACATTTTGTAAAAAACACTTTTTTGGGCTCAGGGGGTCCCAAAACGGATATTTCCACAAAAATCTCAACATCGATTTTTTTGCGATCACTATACTTTCTCTATACTAACTAATAGAAAATAAAATTCTCTATAGAAAATAAAACTAATGAATTCAATTATCTCATATATTATTTCTCAAGGCAATTTTTTTGTCGGTACGCCATAACTTCCGTAATACATCATCAAATTACATGAATGAGGCATCATTTTAAAGCTTTCCTTAACCGCTACACCGGAAAAATATACAAAATACAATTATACGAAAAAAACAACAAAAAATACAAAAAAAAGAAATAAAGAATCAGAAAGTAACAGTGATGTAAGATCAAGTAAGTTGTATGGAAATTTTCCTGGCGTTGGCAACACTGATGATAACAATACCCAGCTGGAGAGCTGCCGTTACGCCACTACATTACTATTTTTAATTAATTGTATATTTAGTATCGTATAGTATAGTGTACTTTAATTAAGTGGGAATTAAATAAGTTAGAATGCGAATGCTTCGCACGGGTCAGCTAGTTCTTACTAAATACAAATGCACTGCATCACTCAAATCACTTCAGAATACTGAAAAATTACCTTTGGTAAAAACTCGAAACACGGACGGGATTTGGACTTTTAACTGAATATAAAATAATAAAAGAGAAAGAGATCAGATAATAAACATTTCGCTATAGTATTAGGTGTATTTTTGTCTATTTAAAGCATTATTGTTAGTAAACAAGTCATTGTCAGTCCTGCGTTTCATTGACAGTAAGTTTTGTTTGTGTTGTGAAACTTTTGTCCAGTAGTGTATATTATTGTAAGCAACGGAATACACTCAGTAGGTGCTATGCAATCGGCCTAAATCAATACCTATAATTGTGTTTTTGTTATCATATTGAAAGATCAAAGGTATTCGCACATTGTAAGTGACTAAGTACGACCGGGAGAGACACCCAACTACATTCAACACATTGAGACCGATTTCAGAAGGGATCCACCATTGAATTTCGCCATTAGATTGTAAATTTATTGTTTCAATTTTAAATGTACAATAAATTTAGGAGATGGGCGTCTATTGCATTATTTAAGTAGACACTGACATCGTTGTCAGTGAATGAGTGATCATACACCGTTAACCTTTACATATTTAGCTGACATAGAGGGAGCGCGGTTACGGAATTTTAAGTACATATTATCTGTGTAAAGTACGTCTATAAAAGTTTATAATTGGTAATAAATAGCGAGTACTCGATGAGAATAATGCAACGTAAAAGTACTTTTGAGTCGTGCGTGCGAGTGAGAGAGAATGTTTTACAGCTGTGTAACGATAGGGAATAACAAACTGGGCTAGTAATATCGATAGAAGAAAAATGTTGCCATCGTGAAATATAATACTTCCATAAAAAGGAAATGTCAAAATAAGATGTGTAAATTTAATTCGATTAGTATCGATTGTTCTTGTTGACGAATTTCAGTAGGAAAGATGAGCTATTGCAGTGACTCTTATGGTAAAATCTAAGGTAGGGAGTCATAAATGAGCACTGATCATGGTCCCCAGAACAAGTTTTGGAGTGTCATTAAAAATTTGTACAAATGTGTTTTTACACGTTTAATTAAAAATGATGTGTATATGTGTTCGTAATCGAACGGCCGCATTTTAAGTCCGATTTGGTCCAAATTTGGTACTAACGTTGGTTGTCTACGTCGCTGGGTCGAGTTCGTCAGCCAAAAAATCCAAAAACCGGGAGCACCTTTTTTAATCGGAAGTAACACGATTTTTTTGGAGTTTTTCGTACGAGAATGAAATGTTTTAGATAATAGTACTTCTTAACAGAGGCAGCGTAGACTAACGGTCTACGTCGTTTCTAAATGGTTTCTTAACAGACATCGTTGGCTGTGGTTCGGATTCCACGTAAAACTGTAGGTTCCGTCTTCATTAGCCTTAAGTGCAAAACCGTAGGACGTTAAACACAAAAAAAAAAAAAAAAAAAAAAAAAAAAAAAC